>RCUC01130844.1:0-66598 GCA_003697995.1 Taxidea taxus jeffersonii
GATAAAAACATTACAGTTGGATCAAATTCTATTGGAAGTGGAATGAAAATATATTTTGCGGGCATAAAGAACATAATGTAAATTTTTTGACTTAAAGAGGAACTGCATTGTGTTTTTTAGTATAATACGGTGGTTTTGCATTCTTATACTATTTATATTCCATTGGGTATATTTATAGCTATGATGGTTTATATATAAAGGTCAACATATACTATACACACCAAACCATTTAAATTTATTTAAAAAAACATTTTAGGTGCCAACTCAAATACGTGTGGGGTATACATATTTTTAAAAGATTGGCGGGTATCAACAAAGAGTTTGAAGACGCTGTTGTCAGCCATGGTGTTCCAGGGGTGGTGGCCGATCGGAGATCAGAAGGAGGGAGCACGAGAGTGGCATTTTCCTTGGTGCCAGATTCCTCCAGCTGGCAGCGCTGGAGTTGGTGTGGCTTCCTGTGCTCACCTGTATGGCGCTGCTACCAGCATGTGTAGGCACCCCAAGAACGGTGATTTTGCCTGCATGGACCATTACTGTCTCCCCAGCATCAACCATGGTGCGTGTCACATAGTAAGCACTCAATAAATCCTTACTGGATGAATGAATGCCAGACACACCCAGCTCTCCCTCTATGCAGGGCACTGCGTTAAGCGATTCCAACTTCATCTTCACTACAACCCTGCAGTCATCACAATTAGTGTCCCTGTGTCAGGGACGGGGAAACTTAGGCACAGAGGGGCTACATAATTTGCCAAAGGTCACCTATCAAGGAAGTAGCAGAATGGGACCCAGGTATCCTGACCGGAACCTTTCACTAGGACACATCTCTGCCCAAGGCGCATGGGGCAGAATCTGGGTCTTTGGGTTCTGAAACTCCAGGCACTTCAGGGCCTTCCACGAGTGTGATATGGTCCACAGCCATCTACGCGGCTCCCTGACATCCGCTCTCTCCTCCTAAGTGGTTTTCCTTCTTTCCTGTTTAATATTTCAGTCGACACATCCTGGGACCTCCCGGAGTCCCCATGTTACTGACCTACTTACGTACCCAGCCATCTTCCTCAGGGGCAGCGTGGGGGTGTATGGGAGGAAGGAGATGAGAGAGTGGGGAGCACCACGCACTCTCCCACTGCTGTAAGCAGCCTCCAGCTGACAAAAGACCAACATTAATAAAATAAGGCTGGGCTCCACAGTTAGGAGACCACAGCAGGGTAACATTTATTTTAAATGGCTTTCCAAGAAAATGGCGCTGGTTCCTTCCACCCTCTAGAAAGGTCTCCAAAGCTGCAGCGGTGTCAGGACATCTGCTTCCGTTCTGCTTATAAAATGGAGGTACTTGGAAATCAAAGGTGGGTCCTTACCCCTTGGGAGTGAGGATCACAGCTCCTGTGATCCCACAGGCACTGTGCCTATCTTAACCAGACCCCCCCTCCCCAAACCTCCACCCCGCACTCGGTCTAGCACAAAGTATAGAGGACTACAGCATACAGGGTCGAGCCAGTTGCCTCCTCCGTCCTTTACTAAGATGCCAGGTATCTCCCTGGTCTCTAGTGTCCCCCAGGCCCCTGCTCCTAAGTTCTGAGTCCTAGGCTGTGGGGCTGGAGTCTTCCCGTCCCTCTCCCACTGGGGGGTGACTGTGGTAGGTGTCCCCTTTCCTCCTGTTTCCCCATCCCAATCTGAGGGGACCCAAGGACCTCCCGGTTAAAGGCTCCAAGCGGCACCCTGCTTCATGCTCCAGGGGGAGAGGAGAGGAATGGTGGGGTGCTGAGTGGCTTCCCTGGGAAGAGATGTGTCCCTGTCTCCCAACACCCTGTGACCCCTTTCCCTGGCACTCTCATCCAGCAGCCTTCATGTCCTCACGGCTAATCTCGGGGGCAGCGAGGCTCCAAGAGCAGCTGCAGCCCCTTCCTGGGGGTGAAAGCTGTAATCTTGGCTCTGACCTTAACCTCAGGACCCTTGACCTCTGGCTCTGGGGCCCCTGACTGCTTCCCTTGGCGCCCCAGCCGCGTCACCCAGGCGACCCGGGTTGGTCCGGACGCAGAGCCCCGGAGGCCGGCGCAGGTCTGGGCGGGGGGCCGAGGCCGGTTCTGGAAGGTGGCGCCCTCCCGCCCCCAGCGGCCGTGACGTCAGAGCCGGACCGGGTAAAGTGAGCGGCGGCGGCGGCGGGGCGCTGGGGCGGAGACGCAACCCGGAGCCGCGCGGACGGACGGAGCCCAGCGCGCCGGGCGGGCAGCCGCAGGCGACCCCGAGGTAACGGGGGAGGCGGGGCGGCGCGGGGACACGGGGTCCGGCGGCGAGCGGGGACGAACGCCAGCGCCGCGCGTGGGTCTCCGGGGCGGGCCGGGGCGCGGAACGCACGGGGCGCGGGGTCCGCGGCGCCTCCCGAGCGCTCCATGGGAGGAGGGGGACCTCGGGGGCGGCGGACAGCGGGACGGCAGCCCGCGGGCCCCAGGTTCGGGCCCCGACGGCGCCCGCGGCCGTCCCTGAGCCGGAGGGCGGGTGCCCCGGGGACGCCGCCGCCGCAGGGGAGCAGAGAGCGGGGCGTCGGGGACCCGCCCGCGCCGCCGGGGCGCGCGGCTCCGGGGCCGCCCCTCCTGCCCGGACGAGGTCGGAGAGCTGCGGGTGCGGTGAGCCCCGCCGCCGGCCTTGGCCCCTCACCGCGCGCCGCGCCCGCAGCCCCGCCACCGAGCCATGGCCCTGAGCGAGCTGGCGCTGCTCCGCTGGCTGCTGGAGAGCCGTCACTCGCGGAAGCTCATCCTGTTCATCGTGTTCCTGGCGCTGCTGCTGGACAACATGCTGCTCACCGTCGTGGGTACGTACGGACTGGGCGGCCCCCCGCCCCGGGGACCCCTTCCCGGGTGTCCCCCGCCACCCCCATCTGAGCGCGCTGCGGGAAAGTTGGAGAACACATTTTGCAAAAACCTCTCCTTCCTCCCCTTCCCAAGTCTGCCGTCCTGGGCTAGTTGCGGCCGCGTTTTGTGGCTTCGTTTTTCTTTCTTTCTTTCTCTCTTTTTTTTCTTTGTGGCTTCGTTTTTCTGGTGGTCAGGTCAAAGACTATGGCATCTGTTAAGACCCAGAACTTGTGTTTCCTCCTGATAATTTCCTGCTTCCCCCTGCCTACTTAGACCGCGATGAAAAAGATTCCTACTAAGAACCAGCCGCCAGTCCCTGGGTTCAAAATAATGTTACAATAATTATTGTGCCGGCCAGCAAGGTGGGTTAACAATTCAGCTTCCCATTTAAAGGAACAAGTCAACATCCCTCCCTGCAAAGAAGGAAGTGACATGTGAATATATCTTATCAGTGGGTGGCCAGAGATGGGAACGTTCAGGATCTTTTCAAAGGCAATTTGAACAGTGTTGGTTTTAGTCTTTTCCCTATAGTGGATTTTTGAAAAACAATTAAAACCTAGGTCTCTTAGCCCCATTAATAGCAGAGTGGTGTGTTTTTCCTTAATGTCCAAATTTTTAATGAATATGCATATTTTTAAATTCAGATTCTCAGGGGTGGGTTATTCCCCTCAGAGAACCTCTGGAGGTTCTCACCTCCAGGATTACCAGGGTAGTGGGGCTCATCCCAATTCAGTAACAAGGACCTCGCCTCTCCTTTGTGTTGAATGATGTGTTGTCCTACACATACCCACGGCTGCTTTTACATCAGTTTTCCTTTGCCTTTATAGAAGTCTCAGGAATTTTTACGTTTTCCAGGTTGTATGAGAAATTGTGGACTCCCACTCAAGTCGTAGATGAAGCGGGTCGGTTGTAGAATTTCCAAATTATTACTTCCTGTGGGTTTATCTTCCCTTAAGTCACATAATGAAATTTCGATTTCTATTTCCTGGATTCATGGACTGAAAGGTCTTTCTGAGCCTCTCTCGGTGGAGCTCTCGTTGACCCCAGGTCAGCCCTGAACAGACTTCAGACACCGTTTTGCTTTCCTAACCTATTCCTGGGAGGGAACCCTGTAAAGGAGCAGCCCCACATTGGCCCAGAACCCTGGGCAGGTCCCTTCTGCACAGGAGCTGGTCCCGAGAGCAGATGGAGCTCTCACAGCCTCCTGGGGCTTGTTTTCCCTCCGGGAGCTCAGCGACGTGTGGTCCTTCCAGGGCTGGCATGGGGGTCCCCTACCAGGGGCAGACCTCTCTGGGCCTCGTGTGGCATTTGATGCACCCATAGCTTTGCAGCCCTTTGACCCGGGGAGGGGGGCTTCCTCGCAGCCGCAGCCTCTCTGTTGTGTTTTTGTTCACAGTCCCTATCATCCCGAGCTACCTGTACAGCATTAATCATGAGAAAAATACCTCCGAGATCCAGACCGCCAAGCCTGTGCTCACGGCCTCCACCTCAGGCAGCTTCGAGAGCATTTTCTCTTACTATGACAATGCCACCATGGTCACAGGGAACAGCACCCGAGAGCTTCACAGGGCGTTGCTACGGCCGGCTGCCACGCAGCACACGGTGACGAACACCTCCACTGCGCCTTCTGACTGTCCCAGCGAGGACAAGGACCTCCTGAATGAAAACGTGCAAGTGGGCCTGCTCTTTGCCTCCAAAGCCACCATCCAGCTCCTCACCAATCCCTTCATAGGAATGTTGACCAACAGGTAGGCTCTGTTATTTTGGTCAAGGAGGGTTTTTTTGCTTTGAATTTTTTAAAAAGGTCTTATTTATTTGCGAGCGCACGTGGGCCCATGTGGGGAGGAGCAGAGGGGGACCCGGGAGAAAGAATCCAAAGCCGACTCTGTATTGAGTGCAGAGCCCCACACGGGGCTCGATCCCATGACCCTGAGATCACGACCTGAGCACGAAGCAAGAGCAGGAGGCTTAACCGACAGGGCCGCTTAACCCACCGAGCCACCCAGGCACCCCCGGCCAAGGGGTTTTATATTTCTATTGTTCTCAGGTTATTTTCCCTGGGGTTCTGTTTCTTGTTCACTCATCAGAAGGTAGAAAACTAGTGGTGGTGGGTGAGCTGGGGAGAGACCCCATCTCCTCTTCCTTTTGTTTCTTTCCTTAATCACGATTTCGCATTTGTTGCCTCCTCTGTTGGTCAGAAAGTAAGAAACCGTTGAAAGAGAATAAAGGGACCCTCCCCAAGTGGGAGAACTCGGATTCTGTCTAAATGCCGGATTTCATTAGTGCAGTTGCCAGACTCGCCCCGGGGCAGTGAGAACTCTGCAGACACCATGGCATCGTCATTGGATTCTGTGTGTCACTCGGCTTTGTCTGGTCTTCTCCCTCGGGTCATCTACTTCCCTATAGAGAGCCAGGGTGCTTTGCTTTCCAGCTGACGTGGTGAAGGCTCAAGATGGGGTATGGGGTGTGGGGAGAAAGACCAGTATTCCTGCTAAGTAGATGGAATCTTCTAGGATGCTGGGCCATGGGAAGTGTAAACAGCTCCTCGGCCTGTTACTGAGCTGGGTCCACATGCACAAAGAGAAAAGCGAGACTGTTTTCTGGATAAGTCAAACCAGCCAATAATGCCCAAAATAATGCCCGAAGCTAGCTTTAAGTTAATCTGGATGTTCTGGATTTTTTTTTTTTTGAACTATCTCCTAATTTTGAATAATTGTTCCCATTTCCACTGTCAGTGGCCACCTGGCTGGTATGCTACAGCCGAGGTGGCCCAGCTCTGCCTGGTGCATTGGGGGTTCAACGCTGAGGATGAGGGGCTTGCTGAGAAAAGGGAGAGGCAGCCCCTGCGGACATCAGCTGCAAAGAGGGGGAGCTGGCATGGTGCGAGTGGTAGGTGGGTTGCCATATGCTCACCGTGGCCCTCAAGGCAGAAAAATGGTAGAGAGGGGAGTGCCTGGAGTCCTGCTTGTGAGCCAGGCCCAGACATGGGAGCGGAGACCAAGATTACAGCTGGAAAGGAGGCTGTGGGAAGTGGGGGGCGGGGCTCCGAAAAAGGAAGGCAGGGCAAGCGGGATGGGCCAGGGCAAGGCTGGAAGAGACCCCAAGGGCCAGGCCGAGAGAGGAGGGGGGTTTTGTTGGGGGTAAGGGAGCACTTGAGCCAAGCACAGTTTTCGGTAGGTCAGCCTGGTACCCTGTGTAGGTTGGGAGCAGGCACAGCTTTACCTTGACCCAGGCTCTGGTCTGCAGTAGGGGAAACAGGCCCGGCCACGTTACTCGTTACTTGCAGGGCCCTTTGTTCAAATATTATTGAGCATCTCGAGACTGTAACAACGGCATTAAAGCCAGGACAGGGCCCTTGTGAGAGTGGGGCTGGCTCTGGGGCAGAGAAGAGGAGTTCTGTTGAGTTGGGGGGCTGTAGGGGGGTGGCAGAGGCTCCCCCCACCTCCCACAGGCAGCCCTGAGACGTGCACACACAGGTTACGGGTCCCCGTGGCCACCTGGCTGGAAGCTCATTTTAAGCTTTTGCAGCCTGACTCTCTGGATGGGGTAGCGGTGCCCCTGAATAAATTTTAACAATCCCAAGCTCCATCCATTTTCCCCGCACTTCCCCGCCTCCCCCCCCCTCCCCCCCGTGTTAATCAGTTTGTGAAGCTGCCCGGTTAGCACAGGCCGAGCATGGGAGCCTCGCAAGGACGGGCTGACTGGGAGCCCACCTCGAAGCACGGTTATCAAGGCTCCATTTGCAGGTGTCCTTCTCCTTCAGGAGAAAAACCAAGCAGCCATCGCAGGGTTGTTTTTCTCCACCTCCAAGAGTGCTTCTTAAAACGCATCTGGTGTAATTACAGAACGCGTCTCCGGGTTTTGTGTTTCGAGAAAGCAAACAGCTCAAAGGCTATATGAGCAAAATTGAAGACATTACTGGAATAATGCCTTGCCAATCACTTGGGCACCAGTCGTCCTAGCTGAGGAGTGTAACACAGCGTTCAGGAACTGGCAGGAGCGTTCAGTCATCCACATGCAAATGGCAAATGAAAAGCTTTTTAAAAAATCCCATTCTTGTTTTTAATGCCTTGCTTACACCCTGGGGAAGAAGCTTGTTTAAAGCCCGTGAGACCTTTTCCCCTATTAAATACTCCAAAGGCTTTGAGACTGTAGCCACCCAAGGCTCCTGTTGGGGGCTCAAAAAAAAAAAAAAAGCCTTCCAAGGGAAACCTAATTTTGTTTTGTGACCTGTGAAATTCGGTCTATTCTTATGATGAGTAATCCACTTTGTAATTTAGAGCAAAACTGTAATCCCTAATGGGTTCCCCCAGCTACCCAGCAAACTGAAAAGCTTCTCTAGTGCTGCCCTATGATATGGAAACGCAGGCGAGTTGTAATATTGATGGGGTGCGAACTCTGTTGTCCCTCCAAAAATGACCCTGGTTTTTGTGCATTTTTCAATATTTCCCAAGCCTGGGAGATATGAATTTTGGGGACTTGGGCATTTCTGGGTGCCCCACAGCTCTGCTCAGAGACGGATCCGTTCCGCTCGCTTTAGAGGACTTGCCCCGGTGAGCACCCGCGGAGGATGTAGTATTAGATGTGATTTGTGCCAATTGCGCTCTCAATTATGAACAAGTTGTGTGACTCCCGCTTTCAAGGTTGTGAACAAGTGTGTTAAATACAGCATTTTACAGTTGGTTATTATGTTTCTGATTAAGGAAAGAGTGGTTAAAAGCCCGGAGCCTCAGAGCTGGAGGGGACTCGATCCTACCATTTTGTAGGGAAAGGAGTCTACCGCTCGGGAAGAGAAGGCATCCGCCCCGGGCAGCACAGGCTAGAGCCAGTGACCAGACTCTCTGTCAGGGTGTCTTCTTCCCTTCCTGTTCTTTCCACCTGCTTCGTGATTTACGGTTTTTACAGTTCACTTCTCAGAATCAACAGTGCCTGTCAGAACCTGTCCTCCCTGCATCTGTTTGGGCTCTCTCTAATTGTACCGGGCTGGGCCAGGTACAATTACATACATACATAAATACAAAGTGAAAGCCCAAACAGTGAGTTGTTGATTGATACATCTTTTTTTAGAGGTTTATTTATTAGAGAACACGTGTGCATTAGCTGGGGGAGGGGTAGAGGGAGAGAGAACCTCAAGCAGATTCCCTGCCGAGCACAGAGCCGGACCTGGGACTCGATGTCAGGACGCTGAGGTCATGGTCTGAGCTGAAAGCAAGAGTCCAGACGCTTTACCAACAGAGCCACCCAGGTGCCCCGTGATGGCTGTTTTTAATCATTGAGTGGAGTTTAGAAAAAAACCAGTGTGGTTTCTTTGGACATGGACCCTCCCTCGCCTCCCCAGTCCTGGAAGAAATCTTTTTCTAGCCCCTGGTGGGATCTGGCACTGCTTGCCAGCATCTCTGCTGTGCTGCTGACAGTGGGAAAAGAAAGGCCTCCTACGTCCCCAAAGACTAGGGAAGCTCCCTCGAGGCTGGTTGGAACCACTCCTTTCTGGAGCCCTTTGCTGCAGCTCGGACCCACTCCTCACACATGTCATGGCCGGACCCTCCTATTCACGGTCAAGATGCCGCTGCCTGAGTGGCTCTAGGGGCCGGTGACCCGGGAGGCGGGCTGCCTGTCTGCTCTTGTACGTATCGGCTAAGAGCATCCTTCCAAGCCCTGAAAGTAACCAGTGACGCTTCCTGAGAAATGCTTAATTGCCCATTGGGCTGCTAATATACAAGTTTTATTCCTGTTTGATTTCATCTTCAGGTGTTATATTTTTACTGGAAAACGGGTGCCCAAAGAGGGAACAGAGGACCTTTGATTTTTGGCAAGAGTGGTGCCTGCATATCCACGAGCACACTTTCCAAAGCCCATGGGTTCCATACGCCTTGGTTGACTTGATTTTCATCTTTGAGGCTCGTGTGACTTCTGATTCCGTTTATGCATCTCACGACAGCAGCTGTGCGTCAAGGGGAGGGGTAGAAGGAGTTCAGCTAGCAGCATCTGTCGTCCTCTAGCCCCGCGAGTGAATCTGGGGCATATGCAGACCTAACGGGAAAGTTCCAGGCGGACACACACCGTATGAGCCCCTTTATGTCTCTCCCCACAAATCGGATTAAGAACGGGGCGCCATGGTCTCCACTCGCTTCTGTAGTAGCTGCCTCTCGAGATCCAAGAGTTGTTCCAGACGGATGGCTGGGGAAAGTGTTAACTCGGGGTGCTGGGGCCCAGCGCCCCCGGCTTCCTCCTTTGGTCCTCCTCCACTCCGTGGTCTGCTTTTTATCAAGCCAGCATCAGTGGCTTAATTTATTTCCATAGTTACCTCGTGTCTTTGAAAGCCAGTTATTTGTCCTCACAAATCTTAGCCCACATCTGAATGACAAGAAGGGAGCCGCAGGGCACCCGAGTGGCCACAGGAGGCACAGCCGGCCGGTAATTCTTTTCTCTTTTGCTTCAGCCGAGGCTTTGCGGGAAGAAGCAGTGACCTTTTCAGTTCCTCCGAGGACAGGGAAACCAGCTCTTCTGGAAAAAGGGATCTCCGTCCTAGATGTTGTTAGGATGGGGTGACTGAGTCTTCGCCTCTGAAATGGAGAGAAGCTGGCTGTGAAATCGAGGGTTTCTCACCAGAGCAGAGCCCCCACTTGAGCAGGGAGCCGGGGTGACCCCTACAAAAGTCAGAAGTCCCGCTCGCATCCCTCCCTGTGCGCATCTCATAGCTGAGCAAGACAGACCTAAGGACTAAACTTAAGAATTTTTTTTGTCTGGGAAACGGTGGAGGCCAGCCAGCTAGTATGCTTCAGCAAATGTAAGGCGTCCCTCTCTTTACTGAAGTTCACTTACTGTGCCACCTTTCAGAAGATCATTGAAAAGGGAGATGCCACCTCTTGTCTCATCTGAGGTCGTACCCTTCCGGATCCCCTAATCTGTGTCAGGCAAAGGGAGCCTGAGGGTTTTTTTTTTTTTTTAAAGGTTTTATTTATTTATTTGAGAGAAAGAGAGAGACAGAGTGAGGGAGCATGACAGGGGAGGTCAGAGGGAGAGGCAGACTCCCCATGTTGCTGGGAGCCTGATGCAGGGCTCGATCCCAGGACTCTGGGATCACAACCTGAGCTGAAGGCAGAGGTTTAACCCACTGAGCCATCTGGGCGCCCCAAGGGAGCCTGAGTTTTAACAGCCCTGAGAATCGGGCTTGCATTGGTCTCTATGGCAAAGATAAGCTAGTTGTATTAAAGAAAAAGGTATTGATTTTCTGTGATGTTTTAGGGACCGTGGTGTTTCTCCACTGGTGTGTAGGTATATATAACGAACATAACTTTTATTGCTTTGTGCTTTTTTCTGGGGATTCAATATATGACTCTCAGTCTTATTTCAATTGGATTAACTGCTCCCTGATGCACTATAGAGGATGGCCATGGGCTGGGATGACGCATAAGGGGAGAGGAATAGGATATTTTATTTCGCCAAAGGTTTGCTCTATCAGATGTAGCTCTGCTTAGCGTTGGGATGAGAGGCTGACTCAGATCTTCATGACTAATGTCACTTGAGTCTCTGTTTAGGAGACATTGTGGGGAAGGAGAAAGGGCATTGGTGATCTGCCCATCACTCAGTGGCCCTGGGGCCCTGGACAACTTTCCTTCGGAGGTGTCTAGGGGCAGAAGAATCGGAGGGTGGAGGGCTCCACGATCTGCCCGTTGTGCCCTGCTGCCTTGGAGCTGAGCCCTGGGGCAGAGATGCTGCCTAGTACTTTCCACTGGGTAGCACAGTCAGAGGTCTGGTGGTCAGTGAAGGTATAGAGGGCGTGAGTGTCTGGTAATGGCAAGGAAGTACGTGAGCCCCAGGGTATCCAGAGTGGTTGGCTCACTCTGTCACCATGGTGAGCCACACTATCTTTGACCCTCTGCTCTCTCATCCAGCATGAGGGTTTGTATTGGCCAGCTTTTGAGTTTCTTTCCAGTTTGGCCATGTGGTTATTCCCTATGTGCTTATTAAAATGCCAAAGGGATTTAAAAAACAAAAACAAAAAACCATAGATGCAGTGGTTTTAAGGCAAACACAGCACCTGGGTTTGGGATCAAGAATCCTATATAAGCACGTATCCCTGTGGGCACGGAACTCCCTGCTGTTAAACTATAGACCAACTGTCCACCCACGCGGTGTGATCCCACCCTCCTGTAACGGACATCCCCATGTAAGTGTATGCCAGCAGGACTGGACACACCCCAGGCACTCAACATAGGCCTGTTATCCTGAGTTTGGGGCAAGTTACTTAGATTCCCTGTTCCTTAATGTAGTCATCTGAAAAATGAGGGTCTTGCCAGCTACCTCACGGAGCTGCAGTGACAATCACAAGGGACCCTCTCACTAGCTTCCTACTTATGGCCTTGGGAATGCCAGAGCCTCCTGGTAAGAAGCAGCTACTCGAGGTGTGTCCTGCCAGGTGTCCATGGCCAGTTATCAGGGCTGCAGACTGAGCATCGTGGCCCTGGTATTTCCACCAGCTTTGACAAATACATTGTTTTCCAAGGAGTGTGTTGAAAGGGGGCGAGAAGCCTGTGTTTATTCTAGGGCAGCTACGAGCATTGCCATATTTCATTCTTCCCCCAAGATGTGGAGGAGTTGCTGGGAAAAATGAACTGCCTGTGAGTTCTCTTCTCCGAGCCTCCTGGAAGTTTCTTTTTTCATTATCCAGCAGGGCTGTGTAGGGCTTGAGATTGTGAATGGGGTTCTTTTGCCTAAGTGAGTAAAGAGCACAGAGCTAGCACAGTTCTAGGCTAGCTGAGATTAGAGACCGTTCCATTTGATGCTCATCTGAGCTGCTGTTTCGAGCTGGCGCCCTTGCTGTTTGCCTGGTTGTCTCTGAGCCCCACCTGGTGAATTACAAGCTCATCTCGGGTCATAGTAAGGGGAGTTTTGCATGGGACAGTAGGAGGAGGGCTGTCTGGGAATCTGGCATGATTTTGAGATGCTATTTGTATTTTTGCTAGTTTCTGGAGCACATGAAACAGTTAAAAAAAAAAAGTGTGTGTGTGGGGGGAGTATGACCAGGAACTTTTGGAAAGATTCTATTTAAAGCCACATATGTCCTTTGGTTTCCTGGGGAGGTGGTGAGGTTTGCAGGGAAAAGCCCTGGACTGGGCAGGATAGTCCTGAGTGAAATGAGCCCCAGAACATTTGACGAGTCCCTTTTTCATGCCTCTGTTTCTTCACCTATGAGATGGTGAGGGGGTCATCTGCCCTTACCAAATCATTGAGCTGGTGGGCATAAGTGCTTGGAGAATTGAGTGTAACTTTAAATGAAGGTATTGTTACTTTGATTTTTTAGTCAAGCCTGGAAGAGAAGAGCCCTTCCAGGCTGAGTGGTTGGGGACTTAAGACTCCTTGGTCCTCACTTGGTTCCTGTCCAGGAGTGTCTGGGGGTGGGAACGTCTGGGGGTGGGAGGACACAAAACCTGGAGATGTTCTGGGCTGTTCTGCCTCGAGGACGGCTGCTCAGCCAGCGCTGAGCCCCTTCCCAGGGCAGCAGGGGCCAAGAAGCTGCCTTCACTCTCCACCAAACAGGCAGGAACCAAGCCGTCTGCTTGCCTGCAGGCACAGAGAGGAAAGAAGGAAGAGAGTGAGGGAGCAAACACTTTCTGAAGCCCCTTCTGTGTCCCTTGGTAGTGGTTCCTCAACCACATCTCATTTTGTCCTCACTCCTGCGCTGGCAGGTGGGCGGTGGCCAGCTTGGCTCCCATGGGTGGGCTGGATGTGATACCCAAAGACCAGGCAGGGTCTTCCCACCACCCCTGTCCCCCCTGGGGGCAGAGCCCCGTATGGACTGTGGTCTTTGTGAGCGATCAGGATGTTGAATCTTTGCACAGAAAACGAGGCGTATTTTTCTAAGCTGGTCCCAATGAGGTCAATGTGGGAGATAGACTCAAATATTTTCTTGCATCCCAGCACCTCTGAGATGTAGTCCCATTGTCTCCGCTGCCAGTTGAATCACTTGATGAGCTTTTACTGGAATCATTCGGTTACCATTGTCCCTTTGGAGAATCTCTAGCAAAGACGGTAATTAAAGAATTAAAAAAAAAAAGATGGGAGCCAGGGTTGTGTATTTTAGACATGCTCTCTGTTACTTGCCAATATTGTGTTAACATTTATTGCAGAGAAATTTCTGTTCAGAGGGGCGATCATGAAATGCATTCACGTTCGAGGTAGTCAAACACGGAAAGGTCACATAGGAAGCTCCAACTATATGAATTTTTAGAAAAGTTGACCAAACACTTATCTACCTGATCCCAGAGGGCAGGCAGGAGAGACTCCGTATAAAGCCTTAGAAAAATATAGAAAGTTGCCAAATGTTTCCCATGCTTCTCTTTTGCAGAATTGGCTATCCAATTCCAATGTTTGCGGGATTCTGCATCATGTTTGTGTCAACAATTAGTAAGTGTCTGCTGTGCCTTCTGCGTGCGGGGCATGGGATGGGCTCCAAGGACCCCACACTGGGAATCGAGGCTGCAACCCTGGGGTCAGGGTGTTGTGTATTGGCCACAGTTGCAGAAGGGGGTCGGTCGAGCTGTTCATGGCACAAAAGCGCCATCAAGTTAAGGGCTGGCTTCACATGCCCATGCGAGCCAGCGGGTGGGAGGTCCCGGTGTCAGCTTGGCACTGATGTGTGGCCGGGCCGCTCCCTCGGCAGTGTTCGCCTTCTCCAGCAGCTACGCCTTCCTGCTCATCGCCAGGTCGCTACAGGGCATCGGCTCCTCCTGCTCGTCTGTAGCCGGTAGGTGTGCAAAAGCCCCAGTAAGTCAGGGCCCCGGGGTGGGCGCGGGGGCATCAGCCTTGCCTTGGCTGGCCAGCCTCTTGCAGGATTAGCTGGAATAACGTAGGGAATCATGAGATTAGTGAGGGTGCCTGGGGAGGGGTGCTTAGAGAGGGTATTTGTTTTTCCTTGGCTTCCGCTTGGTCTTCCATTTCTGTGAATCTGGCCGATTTGGGAGATCACAGGTCTGGGTCGGAGAGGGAGGGTGGTGAGTCACAGATGATTTCTTTTGGTGCTCCCCGGAGAGCTTGGCTGCTGACCATTTCTTCTCCTGTTTAGGGATGGGCATGCTGGCCAGTGTGTACACGGATGACGAAGAGCGAGGCAACGCCATGGGCATCGCCCTGGGAGGCCTGGCCATGGGGGTGCTAGGTGGGCAAGGCACCTGGAGGCCATCCACGGGGAGGGTCCTGTGTGCCGTTGGAGGAGGGCCCCAGTGCTCTCTGAGTCCACTCAGAGTCTGTTTGCTTATTATTCCCTACTTTCATGGAGCCTATGAAAACTGGTGGGATGGACCTTCCTGACCTGGGAGGATGTGGGCTCCCCTGCCTCCACCTCCCAGCCTGCTGGGTGACCTTGGGCAAAAAAAAAAAAAAAAAAAATCCTAGACCTTCACCAGTCCAGATGTAAAAGGAAGGCTGAAACAGGACAGTCTGCAAAACTCCTTTCTCTTGGGCATTCTCTGAGTTACCATCCCACCCGAGGACCTTCCCACCTTGCTACCTTCCAAGTCTGTCTCTCCCCCTGTCCTGGCTGGCTGAGAGGAGACTTGGGTCCTCTGCCTTCTCTGCATTCCTGGCCTTCACCTGGGAGCCCAAAGTTCTGCCCATGCTGGTTGATAAGGACCAAGGTTCTCGCTGACCCATTTTTCTGTGCTCCTTAAGCAGCACAGTTGTGTGGCCTGGGTCTGGTTTCTCTCTGGTCTTCACTTTTGGGGTGACCCTGATATGCTCTTGCCCATGTCTTAGATATAGAACTGCTTGGAGGAAGTTGCCAGGGCAACTTGACCTGAACAGAATGTAGAGTGGCCTCCCCAAATAGTTTTTGTAACAAAGTACAGACTCAAACTCAAGAAACAAATGGATGGTTCTGGAGGAGTTGGGGATACGGGGATCAGTCCCAGGGCCTGGAGCCAGCCTCCCTTTCTCTTCCTTGCAGTGGGCCCGCCCTTTGGGAGTGTGCTCTATGAGTTTGTGGGGAAGACCGCACCATTCCTGGTACTGGCTGCCCTGGTGCTCTTGGATGGAGGTGAGTCCATGTGGACACCTTGGCCCTGGCCTTGGCAGCTGTGACCTGTGTCAGCAGGTGCTTGTGCCCACACCTCTTTCTTTTCTTTTTCTTTTCTTTTCTTCCCCCTTCCCCTCCCTCTCGTAGCTATTCAGCTCTTTGTGCTCCAGCCGTCCCGGGTCCAGCCAGAGGTAAGCGCCTGGGGAAGGAGGGTGCGGTGTTGGCCACATCCACTTTCCTAACCCGTTTTCTGCTGACAGAGCCAGAAGGGGACACCGCTAACCACTCTGCTGAAGGACCCATATATCCTCATCGCTGCAGGTGAAACTCCCCTCAGTCTCCCCGATTCTTCTCTGCCCAAGCATGGGGCGGGGGATGGCGAGAGCCAGGGTCCGCTTTGCTGCTGGGAACGCTGGGCTGTAGAGAGTCATGGGCAGCCCAGAGGCTATACATGCGTCACAAGGAATGACTTTCCTCCACCATTCATCTCCGACCCTCAGCCAAGTTCCTTTCCTGGCGTTCTTCTGGCGCAAAGAGGTCTGGGTCATGGAGAGGCCCTGACCTGGAGCTTTGTTTGCATCGGGGCTGTCACTGTTTGGCCTTGAACTTCGGGAAGGAGATGGTGGCCTCACTGCAGGCATCGCGGGTGGGCGGTCTGATTGACCTGGGCCTGCGTGACCAAGGGCTGACGGCAGAGCCCCAGAGGACAGCTCCCTTCCCGTGGAGAGGTCACGCTGTGCAGCACTGGGGAGGCTGCCGGGAAACCCCCTTTGTCTACAGAAGGTCCCAGCTTCGGGGGCTTGGCCTAGATGGGCCCAGAGGAAGCCCCGGTTCTATGGTTTGTAGGAGGATAATGGGCCTCATTCATGCGAGAGGCAGTCCTGCCAAGACCCTCTCCGTGGGGCGGGCGTGGGGCTGCCTGGCAGGGGGCTGGCCTTATGCTGCCTGGGCCTGCACACTGGTCAGCAGCGGCCGTTGGGGTCTGGCCAGGAGAGGGCAGCCCCGAAGGGTAGCAGCAGATGCGGTTAGCGTGAGATTTGTCTAAGCAGCGGTCACGGGCGCGGCTGGCGCTGTGGGATTCTGGCTGAGCCGGATGGTGCCCTACCTGCAAGCGTTCCAGTTCAGCCTCGTCCTGCCCCGGGCTGGCTTCATTGAGGCCTTCTGCTGCTGGATTTGGTTGGGGGCACCTGTGTCACCCTGGTCTAGACCCTCTCCATCAGGCCAGCTGGTGCCAGTGCTGCCAACCTGGTGTGACTTCCTTATGGAGGGGAACTCTCTGTGTCCCTAGCACGATGCGGGGACTGTTCGAGTGCCCAGACACCCATGGGGCCCGGGCTATCTCGGGTGGAGTGAGGTGGTGTGGGGTGAGAGCGGGACTCCCCGCCGCCCAGCGCCCACTGCCTCGGGCTTTCTTTGACCCTCACCGCCTCACCCTGGCTCAGGGAGGAAAGATCCACCCCCCACTGACCATCAGGTGACCGCACCTCTGGGCAGCCTCGGCTGAGGGAGCTGCGGGCCAGGCGCTGTCTTACTTGTTCTGGTGGGATTTTAACTTATGAAGGTGAGTGAGCGATGTCCCAGAGAGATCAGTGCTAGTGAAAGGAAAGTTTTATTACCATGCCACTCAGGGCTTCCGGGGGGAAGCAGCAGGTTTCCTAGGCCAGAGGTTGGCATGGGAAAGGCAAAGCAGGGCTGGGAGAACAGCTGAGGATTGGCAGGCTTTGGGGCTGGGGACCGTCCCCAAGTGCCTGACGCCTGGCCCTGGGGAGATTTGGGGCAGGGGTGTCAGTTTGCTGTGTGAGAGGTGGACAAGGAGGGGTTCAGAGTATGAGCCCTGGGTCACAGGGGAGACGTAACGACCCTATCAGCTTGACCCTACTTAAAAGACAGCAAATAGACCAACTGTGAATCTGGAAAGAGCAGGTGGATGAGGGGAGCCAGTCATGTCCGCATCCTTTCTGTCCATCTCTAATGCGAAGATGCATAAGAAAAACCCCTTTCTTCATTATGTGAGCTCCTTAATCACCATTGCACAGTGTTCTTTGACTCAGGATTCTGGCAAATTAGAGGTCCCCAGGGAAACGGCCCAGGAAGCTCCCAACACCATGGGGGAGGCTTCTTCCCTGATGGCTTTACCTTTACCAGGGGTTCTGATTAACACGGTGGTGATGGGTAGTTGCAGAAATACCCTATAGGGTTAGTTGATTTAAAAAAAAAAATCCCTCAACAGCCCATCTGTACTGAATGCACTGGGTTTAGGGACATCCCAAGCATCTTTAGAGATGTCTGTGTTCATTGCCCAGTAAAACTTAGGCTCAGGAGCCTCCAGCTGCTGGGGTCTGGGTGTGGTCTGGGGGCGGCCCACACTGGTGGGCGGCCTCAGGCAAGTTACTTGGCTAATGAATTGGAACTCCTTCATCAGTAGGTTGGGATGGGTAGTCAGATGACCTCTAAGACTCCCTCCAATTCCTTTATGACTCTGGGATTCTAGTTTGAAAACAACATTTCTTAATACTTGATTTAAACTTAATTAGTATTAAATTAAATTAATTAGTATTTCATTTTAATAGATTTAACTTAATATTTAATTATTATTTAATAGCATGATGATGGTAGTAATAATAAACCCAACTTCCTCACTCTCCCCTTGACCCGTTATTTATCTTTTCCTCACAAAAGTAGACGTTCTGGGCCTCCAAGTGGATTGTTCTTTCTGTGGGCAGGTGGGGTTTAACTGTGTTTGGCATCAGAGATGCTCAAGACCCAAAACAGAAGCACACTAACCCTCTTCCTCCCTGGCAGGGTCCATCTGCTTTGCAAACATGGGGATTGCCATGCTGGAGCCAGCCCTACCCATCTGGATGATGGAGACCATGTGTTCCCGCAAGTGGCAGCTGGGTAAGGACTGGAGTGGGAGCTTCTGATTCTAGAACTTTTGTTCCCAGGGTGAGTCCTATCTTTGTAGCCCTGTCAAGCTGCAGGTATCAGGATGATAAAATGGTGGTTTCTGTTTGACACTTAATGGGGTCTGTGCTTAGGGTAGCAATGCCCTTTGGGGTCTGTTTCAGCTCTGGTTTTTTTGTTTGTTTGTTTTTTGTTTTGTTCTGTTTTTTAATCATCCCTGATGGATACAGAATTAGCATAGAGGCATCAGACCTGGGCAGAAACGAGAGCACAAAAATACATTCAGCATCTCCCCATGTTTCTGAATTAGACTATTTATGTTAAATGTATGTGAACAGCAATAAAATTTATGTGAAAGAGGCTAACAAGCAGGATTTAAGAGGATTAATTTTAACACTTCTAATTTAGAAAGTAGTACATACTTTATTACTAAAAAAACTATGTAGATCAAAGAAGTTGATCTTAAAATCTCATGTTCATCTTTCCTTCCAGCCCAATCCTCTATGATATTCATTGTTAATAGTTCTGTGTCTTTTTGCAAATGGTTCTGCATTTCTTGCCATGTGTGAGATGCTTAAAAGCCCAACCCAAGTGGGATCTGGCCAATTGTATCACTGTGTAACCTCTTGTTTGTTCTTGTTTCCATGTCAGAATGGGTAGATTTAATTTTCAAAATTAATTACATTTAAATTTTTATCAGTTACACATGTACTTAATGTTTAAAATAACATTATTAGAATTATAATGAGAACGTCAGTAGTCTTTGCTCCATGCCTCCCCATCTCCAACCCCGTTTCTCAGATTTGATCACCTTCAGTGCTTTTAGATTTTTTTCTGCTAATTTATGTCTCTAAATAATATGTGTAACTCCTGTTCTTTTCTTTTTTTAAGTTTTCCACTATCTGACATTGTCTACCAGC
Source organism: Taxidea taxus jeffersonii (assembly GCA_003697995.1). NCBI lineage: Eukaryota > Metazoa > Chordata > Mammalia > Carnivora > Mustelidae > Taxidea > Taxidea taxus. Next base: position 18,687 of record RCUC01130844.1, read on the forward strand.
TCCCTAACATGGTAGATGGAGATTTAATGCCATTATTATTCCACCTGAAAATATCAAACAACCAACTCACCTTGTTTTTCTCAACTTCTGTTTTCTTAAAAGTTATATTACATTTGTTATTTAGATTGGCATTCAGTATTGCCATTATTGTGACTATGTAAATATTCAAAGAAGAGCTGTATAGAGTTTTGTGGTTATTTCTTTTTACATACTTTATGTTCATAAAGACTGCATTGAAAACTAAGAAAATGGAAAGACTTTTGTTTTTCCTGGAGTTAGTTATTGCCATGTCTTTCCATTTTCTTAGTTTTCAATGTAATCTTTATGATCATATTCCCAAACTCTCTGGCAGAGGTGAAAGGCCCTCTAAATATGGCCAAGTATATCAGCAAGCCCAAGCTATTTGTGTTTTTCTTGTTTGTGGACACTTGTTGCACATTACTCTGTCTTGCCCCAGTCTGGACTTATTTACTAGGTTATCCTAGGACTTTCCTCTTCCAGTATTTGAGCATCTTTGCCTCTCTTCTATTTCCTGTATCCTTCTCCTCTATCTTCCTTTCTCTTGCTTTACTCCTCTAGCTGCTTTCTGAGAGATGGTGAATAGCAGGTAAAGTTTTCAAATATCCTGCATATCAACAAACATCTTTATTCTCATATTTGGTTGACTTAGTCTATTTGAGTGTATGATCCTTGGTTGGAAAATTCTTTTCTTCAGTTTTTTCTTTTTCTTTTCTTTTCTTCAGTTTTGAGGCCAGTGTCCTATTGTGCTCTAGTGTTGTTGGGGTTGCTGTTGAGGAGGCTAGTGTCGGTCTCATTCCCTATCCTCTGTAAGTGCTGGGAGGATCTAGGTTATGAGTGTCCATGATGGTTTTTGCAGTGGGATCTGTTTTCATCAGTACTGGGCACTTGCTTGGTTAACCTGTTCACCAGAGAAGCTCCTCCTTTTAGTTCTGGGAAACCATTTTGTATTATTTCTTTAATTAATCCTCTCCCCTACTCCATTTTCTCTCTTTTACTATTAGTTTTGTTGATTCAATGTTGGACCCTCTGTGCCTCTGTGCCTTTTCTATTTTCCAGTGATTTCTTAATTTTTTTTTAAAGATTTTATTTATTCATTAGAGAGAGAGAGCTCAAACACAAGCAGAGGGGAGAGGCAGAGGGAGAAGCAGACCCCCTACTGAGCAGTGAGCCTGATGTGTGGGGCTCAGTCCCGGAACTTGGAGATCATGGCCCAGCCGAAGGCAGGGGCTTAACCATTGAGGCACCCAGGTGCCCCTGTGCTCATTTCTTAATCTTCATTTTCTAAACTGTCTATTGAATTTTTATAATTGGTGTCTTCACATCTTAAATTTGAAGAGCCCTTTCATATTTACTCTGAGTGCTTTTGTATGTGTGGAAGGGCTATTGAAATAACAACCTCTTACCATTTAGTAGGAAGACTTCTACTCGCTTCCTGCCGCAGCGTCTCATGCTATCCCTGGTCTCCATGCTGCCTGGGGCCCCTGGGCTAGTTGAGTTTAGTTTCCCTAAAGAAGTGGTCTCCTGCCAGGGTGAGCAATTGAGAGCTGGGGAGTCCCAAGTGCTCTTAAACAGGCCTTTCAAGCGTCTTTCCTATGGATGGCCCCAGGCTTACATTCACAGTACCTGGAGCCTTCATTTTTTTGAATTTTCTGGTTCTGAGGCACAAAAGCTGTTGCTTCTTGTTGGCTGTCCCATGTGCAGGTGGAAGGTTCCAATGTTTTCTGCTGTGTCCTTCACTGGTCTCTCTCTGCTTCTTTCTCCTTCTCACTGCATTTTCTCCTTTTTCTTTTCGTCTGTTTTTGGGCATCGAGGGGGAGGGTATGGAGTTTTCTTTTGTTCCTTTATTAAAATGTAAAGAATTGGGGATGGGAATGGAGGAAAAACATATAGATACAATCTGCCCCGTTCAGCCGGAAGCCCATCATTCATCTTAACGATTGGATATTGTTCTATTTTAAGGTTATACCATAAACTTTCCGCCAGTTGCTGTCATTGGCCATTTGGGTTAGTTATGATTTTTGCCATTTAGAAACCATCCTGTAGCAGAATAGTCTTACGTGCATTCCTGTTCATGTTTGGAAGTGGAACTGTGTGCAAATTCCTGCAAGTGCGATGGGCTTTCGGTAATTAGTCACACGGCGCTAACAGAAGAACTGTCAGTCTTTCCCAGTCGCACATGTGAGAAAGTGGTGGTGGTGGTGGGGGTGTCTCATTTTGATTTATTTTCTACAAATTCTTTGAGTGCAGTTGAGCATCTTTTCATGTGTTTATTAGTCATAACTATTTCCTTTATTGTGGATTTCCTGTTAAGATACTTTGCCCATTTTTTCTGTGGAGTTGGGTCCTCACTGATTTTAAATATTCTTTGTATGTTTATTAACTCTTTATCAGGTGTTTCACAGATATTGCCTTTGTTTTGTTGTGTGTCTTTTGAGTTTAGAAATGTGTCTTACTGCCCACTCAGGACATCAGAGATACCTCTGGTCACAGTTAGTGGTCCGCCTCTTCATGTCGTTGTCATTTCAAGGGAAGCTCTGGTGAGCCCTTCCCCGTGTGGAGATTATTTTTGTCATCCACATTTCCCCCTAATTTATGATTAGTTTTTTACATTAAAATCTTGGATTTACATGGACTTAATCTAGGCGCATGGTGTGTGAGAAGGACCTGGGGTTACTGTTTGCTGTGTGACCAGCCAGTTACCCGAAGAGCCCACCTAATTTTTCCCACCTTTATCGTCCTTGAAACGACTGTGTGTCCTTGGGCCCGTTTCTGGGTTCTCTCTTCTGTTCCGTTTGTCGGCAGGAAATCCTGTGTCCGTGCTTTCCTCTTTGGTTCCTGGAGCTTTAGGACATTGTTGGATATCTGGGCAGCTAGTCCCTGCGCACACACCTTTTTAAGAATTTATTGATTATCCTTCCTGGGGATTTATTTTCTTTTTATAGTTCCCTCGGCTTCTAAATGGCCATCTTTGGGTGGAGACTCTCAGTTCCAAGTGAATCTGCCATTTTTAGTGCCCCCAACCTTCCCGCAGGCAACTTTCTAGCCCGTCCAGGCCACGACTTGCCAGGTGCTGCTTCCTGGTTCGGGCTTGTTGCTACCCCAGTCCTTCTGGATGTGCCCCTGAATCGCTGTGCTCTTTCACCAAATACTCCTTCCTTAAAAAGTCCCCAATTGCTTGGGCGGGGCAGGATGGCATGGGCTGCTGATGGGTCTGGGGTTTGTCTTTGGGGTGATAAGAGCAATTTGGAAATAAATAGGGCTATGTTTGCACAACCCTCTGACTCTTCGAAAAACCACCGGACCCTGCGCTTGCAAAGGGGGAGTTTCAGGCATATAAATGATGTCACAAAACAAAATAAAAACCCAGCCCTGAACAGCAAGAGACATTCAGCGACAGAGGAAGGATTCTTGGAGCAAAACTAGGGCTAGTTCGTAGACTGAAATTTAGCTCTGAACCTCCTGGCATGGGAGTCACCAGAGGAAAGCCAGAGACTTGAAGCTCCCAGGGAAGGCGCACCACTTAGCAGAGGGAAGGACTTTTTCTAACTGGGAGTTAATGGAAAGCAGTTTTCTAAAGGATGAGGAGACGCTCTTCCTGTCTTATTGCCAAGGCTGGCTGTCAACACCTTGGGTGTCTTTTCTCCCCGTGGTGGTTTGGGCCTCCAGGTGTTTCCAGGAGGTGCCCCTCGTCCTGGGGGCACGTGGTGTGCGCACCGCGGGGTCCACGGAGCTCCTGTGTTCGCTCTGCCAGCGCTCTTGCACTGAGGCCCTTTGCTGGTGTTTCCGATGTCCCCACCTAGCTGACTTCTTTTCCTGACCGAGTGCATCTTGGCCACAAGCAGGGCTCCTCGGCTGCTTCCTCTCTGGACACAGCCTTCTTTATGAAGTCCTTAAAGCCCATCAGAGGCCCTGGGCCTTCCGGGTCAGATAACAGGCCGGAGGCCTCCCGATTTTATCAGGAGATCCTCTCCTAGGGCTTATCTCCTAGGCCAGATGTTGGCGGTCACTGCACCTTTCCACTGTGCCATCACTCCCCTCCTGCCTCAGACAGAGATTTGTGTTTCTTCAAGAGAATCTTGTGTTTCTTCAAGAGAATCCCGCAGCTCTGCCAAGTCCTCTCCTGTGGGAGCGGAGCGCACCACCTGTGCGGGCCCTGCAGCTTGTGGCCCAGCTCTCCCAGAGCCCCACAGGCCCTGGGGGCCTTGGGGTGAGGAGGGCCCCGTGGGGGATGCCGGATGAGCACTGAGGGTGGTGGTGAGGACCGGCTGGCGGTGGGGGGGGGGGGGGCTGGCCGTGCGCGGGGGGCCTGGGCAGCCTCCCCTCCCTGTGCGAGGCCATGTGTGAGCTCTCCCCAGTCCAGTGTGCAAAGGGAAGCCCTTCTGTCCCTCTGCTTCCCTCCGCATTTCTGGAAAAAGACTGTAAGGTTTGAAGTCAAAGCAAAACAGTCTTACGAGCTACCCGGGTGACTCATGATTACTTTTGTTGAACGCTGTGACTTTGGCCATAATTTTTAGAGATTATAGATGGCGGCCACCGATATTCTAGAGGGCTCCCTTGTAAGCCCGTCCCCTAGCCACCACTGCCGCTTGGGGTCGGCCCTGAGTTTGGGTTGGAGGGGAGAGAATGCTTTCACGGCATCTCTCTTTCCCTCAGGTCTGGGGTCAGGTGGCCTCTCCCTGACGCTGGGAGGCTTAGGGACCCCGTTGCTGGTGAGGCCTACAAACCCCCAAAAGGGAACCTAAGCTCTGGGGAATGTGGCCCAGAGAAGATGGAGCCACACTCTTTCTTCTGGTTCTTTAAGGAGGTGTCATGGTGCAGTGCAGGATAGAGGCTAGGATACCGGGCTGCTGGGCAGGGGAGACCCTCCACTCCCAGCCGGCCATGACCTTCAGGCACGTCCAGGACCACCCTGGCTGGGTACCCAAGACAAGAGGGTTGCCCGTATGCTGTCACTCCAGGATGTGAGGACTTCAGCCTCCTAGGAGGCCAAACTGTTCTAGTTCTGGACCAGGCCCTTGCAGACCTCAGGAATGGGTGATCCGGAGCTCAGAAGAAGCCCACGGATGCATCCCCACCATCCCTTCTGGGGCTGCGTGTCCAGCATTGGCTCCTTGGGGGCTTTGTGGCGGGTGGAGCCTTGCCCTCTTGTGCCAGGCGAGCCTGTGGTCAAAGCCAGGCTTTCCATGAAAGCCTGGAGTGGGCGGATGGTCCCTGTGGGTACACTTTCTCGTAGGTGCAGGGGCAAGTATGGAGGTGCAGGCATCGCTGGGAGGAGAGCAGGGGCCCAGCAGAAGGAAAGGCTCCCACATGTGGCCCCTACACTGTGTGCAGGCCGGCCGATCCATACATCTCTCCTGATCCATACGGGAAGACGCAAAGACTTCTTGTCACATTTGCACGGTGTATGGGTTTGGGGAGGGTCAAGTTGGCCCATTTGTGACAGATCCAAAAAGATCTCCCTGGGCAGAATGAAGGTCTGAAAGGGACAAGGAGGACTCTCTCTGGTGAGAAGGTAGAGTCCTGCCCTAGGGTGGAAAACAACCGCCTGAAGGGTGGCGGGGGCCTGGTGGGGGTGCGGGTCAATGTGCATGAGTCCCATGAGGGCTGCGTGAGTGGCGGCTCCCTGGGGCCAGAGCAGGCGTGACTGCCTCCAGAGCCCAGAGTGACCCAGGGGCCGGACGGTGGAGCCAGCCCCGTGACTCCTTCGGGCCTGCCTCAGATGGTAGTGGTCACTGTTGTGCGCCCAGCAAGGAGCTGGGCGGGGTCAGTCCTGGGCACCATGTTTCAAGCTAGAGGAGTCACTTGAACTTGTACATGAGGGAGGCAGCTGGTGCTCAGTCACTGGCCACGACCTAGAGCCCTGGTGGTGGTTCATCAGGGAAGCCAAACGTGCCGGTGCCTGGGCTGGGGGAGGAGGTGGAAGGTTCCAGAATGCACACCAGGACCAGCGGATAGAAGTGATGGGAAGCTCCAGGCTTGGGGTTAGGACACCAGCCCCTGGTGGGAAGCGTCCTTAAGGAGCTGTCTGGAAGAGCATCGGGCTCCCAGCCCGGGTCTCTGGGCAAAGCCAGGTGGTCTCCTCCTGGGACACCTGGCAGGCTGCTGCGGGAGGCACACTGAGGTTTCTAGGTTTCCCTGAGTCCCTAGAACGGGTTCTGTGGGTTGTGTGATGCGCTGGGGCCCTGGCAATGCCGAGGAGGCCAAAGCTGTGGAAGACGGGGAGGGCGGGCTGCCCTCTGAACCTCAAAGCCTTCCCGTGAGCTGCGTGCTGTAGGGACGGTCTCTGTTTCCCGGGCTCTGAGAGGTTATGGTGACCCGTCGGAGCCTCCACTAGTCTGTGAAGGGAACATCTTGTTTCTTGCCTGACTTCCGGTGCTTTTTCCTGGAGAGCCACGAAACTGCATCTGCCGTCTGTGGAAAATAAGGGGCGCCCAAGTGTGGGTCTCACGGTGAGCTTAGCACCCCACCGGCAAGTCAGGAAGCTGAGCTGATCTGGGGCTTCCTCTGCACACTGGAGACCCTGCTTTGTGGCTTGGCTCCTAGAGGCGGGATTCACCAGGAAGCCGGGCTCCCGGCCGGGTTCTCTGCGATCTGCTTCCATTGGCTCCAGTTCACGGCCGTGTCTGTGGACCAAGTTCAGCCATAGGCGTTCAGCCCCTGGGGGGAGGGGGGTTGGTTTGGTTGACTGCTTCAGTGTCAGCCTGCAAGGGCTTTATGTTTTTAACATTTAGTCACCAACATTTACGAATCCCAAGAGGTTTCATGTAAGAACCTCCTGGAGTTGAGGCTTTTCTAGAAAAATCGGATGTTCCAATCTAGGACCTTGGTCTTCTTGTTTGAGGGGAAGAGCAGCTGCCTTCTCTGGGGGGCTCTAGGCCCTTCCCCCCATGTTTTGTTTCTCGGACACCGAGGCCCAGTGTTGTGGCTGTTTCTCACGGCACCTGTGCTGTTACATGTACTTTGCTTCTTCTGTCATTTACGCCCTCCCCAGACCCCACAGACACTTGTCCTGAGACCAAAGCCTTCATGATTTCTTTCTCCAGACTATACGACGTTGTGTTCAAGGTTGGGCTTAGTTACGAGCTGCTTTGGGGAGCTTCTGGGTTCCGTCCCTGTACTGTGTCCATACCTGCGTCGGTCCCTGACGTTGCCCCGTCCCAGTTCAGACGTCATCTGATTCCTTCCTTTGGAGACGTGCTCATGGCGACCAGAGCCACGTGGTGGCCACTGGCTTCGCCGTAGCCCTGAGCCGGGCCCGTGCTCTCACGTCATGTTTGCTGAATCTGATTACACCCAGCCGTCATTTGGCCACCTGTGTGACAAGCGTGACGGAAATAGTTTCCTGGAACATGACATTGAGATTGCTCTTTATTCTCATTTCCCAGATCACCCAGGTCAGGATGATTTGGCTTTGGCTTTTGCCCCTGAACCTAATCATTTTGAAATCCCGCCTGTGCTGGCAGGCTCAGCCTCTGGGGGGGCATGTGATGGCTTGCCTTCGTGCTCGCAGGGCTGCGGGGAGAGGCTGCTGTATCCGCGAAGGGCGAGGGCCCCCTTGTCTGCGCGGCTGCTGAGCTGCCCAGACAAGAAGGGCCGCGGGCCCCGTGCTGACCGTCTAGTACTGTCTGGCGTGCGTGTCTAGCTTGTTATCCTCACGGGACCGGGGACAGAGCAGCGCTCACCATTTGTGGGCAAGGCTTAGAATCAAACCTGGCATCACCGAGTCCAAGAAGAACACCAGAAGTATGACTAGTCTGGAAAGCCATCTTTCGAGAAGAGGTGTGGTCTGTTGTCGTGATAACAGATGGGGACCCCACAGAGCTGATCTGGACGAATCCCCGCAGCCAGGCAGGTGGGACTCGAGGAGGGCTTTCTGTTCAATGCACGGACGACGTTCAAGGCGACCGCCGCCACCCGCAGCTGGAAGTCGGCACAGGGTTGGCCCCAGGGATGCCAGGTCTCTGGGAGAGCGTGGGACCTTGGACATGTCAACGTCTTGTCACATGACACAAAAAAGGACCATGTGGACATTGATTTTTTCAGACATGGAAAGATCTTCATAATGCTAGTCGAAAGAAGCAGGATGTAGAACGATAATGTAAACCCATGTTTTGTTTTGCTTTGTTTTCCTTACAGGCCCGTGCACATGCATTCGTCTGAGTGTGTGCAAACTTGTGCGAACAAACTTACGGGAGGAGATGCCCATGCGCATTCTCTGAGTGGTGGGGTTTGGGATGATTTTAACCTTTTTCTTGGTCCTTAACGTTGCCCCATTTATTTTTCAATGCCCGTGTCTTCCTTCCATGGTAATGTAATAAAGGGGTGAGGCCAGGGGCGCGCGTGGGGTCACAGTGGCCCCGCTCCCGCGGCGGGAGCCGCCCGTGTCAGGCCGCACGCAGCCACCGGCAGGCGCAGATGGAGGGAAGATGGAGCTGTTGATAGAGGAACGGATTTCATTTCTGGAGCGTCTCAGCAGCTTTGTGAGGACGGATCGGGCCCGTGGGGTCCAGTCTGGATGCGTCCGCCACCGGATATTAGCTGCTTGCGTGCAGGTCCTGGGGCTTCTCTCCTCGGTTCTAATCACCATCGTGGTGTCTGACAATTATTACTTTTTCTAACATTTGACTGATAATCAATACTGATAAGGTGTCCTTTTCATAAATTTACAGGCATCGCTTTCTTGCCAGCTAGCATCTCTTATCTCATTGGAACCAATATTTTTGGGATGCTCGCACACAAAATGGGGAGGTAAGATGATATGCGAACAGCGCTCACTCTCTTAGAAGAATGTAGCTCTTTGAGGCAAATTCTGCATGTTTCTGCCTTACTTATCGCAGGCAACCGCTTTGATTTCTATTGAAGATTTGACCTGAGGAAAAATTCGAAGTGGTCATTTATTAAAGGTGGTTTTTTTTTTGTTTTTTTGGTAGGTGGCTTTGCGCTCTTCTAGGAATGATAATTGTTGGCATCAGCATTTTATGTGTGAGTAAATGATGATATTTGACAAGGGGTAATGCTCTGTAAATGAAACTGTTGCTTTGGGCTAGACTCCCTAGGAAACCTTTTATAGCCGTTTCAAGTTTGTTGATAGTTGGTTTTATGACCTCTTCCATTTTCCTCTAATTTTTTAAAATCACCTTAAACGTTTTTGACAAGATTCTCCAAGGAATAGATTTTTAATTTTAGGTTAGTCAGTCGGAGGTCAGGTAGCATGTTTTTCACATAGTGTGTATGTCAGTGCACAACTTCCCCCAACATCTTAGACGTTATGATGTTTATAATATATATTATAAATATATTTATAAAATTTTCAGAAATTTTATAAATTTATTTATAAATTCACTTACACATTTTTTATAGTTACATAATTATGTATTTTTATATACAAAATATAAAATTATATATAATCGTATATGATCATATAACATTATAAATTTATTTATAACACTTATAATAAATATAAACTTATTATTTATATATGTAATAATTATATATAAAACACTTTCAGACTACTAGCCGAAACAATAGCAAGGTTGTTTCCTAGAATAAAACACCTTCTACCAATGGCCAGTATCCACCGCAAGTGAGGCCTCCTGGTCCTCGTCAGAAGTAGAGTGTGGTCCAGGCTGATCTCAACTCCGGCAGTCAGCGACTTTTCCTTGGTGGTCGCAAACCCCATTTCAGCTTCAGCTTCTAAAGGCTTGGAGGTCCCGGTTCTCCCCAAACCCCACTCTCTTCCTTCTTCCCATTTCCTTCAGAAGGAAACAAGCACACCAGCCCTGAGAAAAGCATGTCCTGAAGATTTTCCCAGAAGACTTACAGTTGGATATCATGATTCTAGTGTAACGTTATTTCTCTTACAGATTCCTTTTGCAAAAAACATTTACGGACTCATAGCTCCTAACTTTGGAGTTGGCTTTGCAATTGGTAAGTCACATAACCTTATGCCTAAATTTGAAACTTTGTTTTCCCTGTGACTAAGAAAGATTCCTTCTGATTTGGGCAGAGTGTATTTCCTTGACCTAAAACTTCCGGAAGCCTAAGAGGAGGCCGTGGGCAGCCTGTCGATTATCTACAGATAGACCTGCTTCTGCCTGCTAGTCATTTATTTCCAGAAAACCAGTACGTTGAAAAGCCTGATATTTACAAATGGATGCTCCGTTGCTGGCCTCGGGCAAACAAGAAAATCCCTCACTCAGAGCCCGTATGTTAGGGCTCAGCTCTGTGCACGGAACTGCTCCCATGAACCCGGCGGGGGCAGAGACCTCACCTGTATTTTTTATAAGGTTTAGCACAGAAAAGGGGAACAGAGGCGTTGATCACCACCAGCTGCGGGACTTCTTGCCTTCAAAGGGACGAGTCTTTGTAATGGGAGGGACAGACACCTGTTAGGAAAAATCTCCTGAGCTTTTTTTTAAAAGATTTTATTTATTTATTTGACAGAGATCATGAGTGGGCAGAGAGGCAGACAGAGAGAGACGGGGATGCAGGCTCCCTGCTGAGCAGAGAGCCCGATGCGGGGCTCCATCCCAGGACCCTGAGATCATGACCTGAGCCAAAGGCAGAGGCTTGACCCACTCAGCTACCCAGGCACCTGGAACATTTTTGATCAATAGTATACATTTGTTTCTCCTTTGTAATATACACATGGTGCCTAATAAGAGTAAATGCTAAATCTATCAAGAACTGAATCTGTGGTGCAGTGGGAAGAGAGGAGGAAGGCTCTGCATACTCCCCAGGCTGGGTCAGGTTTGTCCTCGTGCAGCACCTCATGGCGTCAGTGACAACCGTAATGCATGTTTCAACTCTTTGTGGCCCGTCCAACTGTCCATTTTGTTCACCCCATGGCCTCAGCACGCTCCACATGTTAGGGCACTAATACTCACTGAATCAAACTTACCCTCCCCTTCTTGCCGCTAGTACTTGGTGGAGGGGAGGGAGCGAGCGTTGGAGCACAGCGCTGGAGGTGTCCACAGATAGTCTCATTTTAGCCCATTGTTATCCGTGCCATTTTACGGGTGGGAAAGCCAGTGTTTGGAGAGACAAGGCCCTGCTCACCCTGCCAGGGCCATGAGCCTAGGACTCAGCACACATGCTCTTTCTTTATGCTTCCTGTCCCTGACTGTTGAAGGAATAAGGGATTCTAATACTGGCCTTGGTGTTGGTGTTTGAGCCCCAAATGAGCAGATCTCTTTCGGTCTCTTCCGCGAGCAGGGCAGGATAATCCCTTAGACAGCTTCATGTTCTGATTCCTTCCCATCTTCCCAATACTTTCCAACTTCTTCTCATGGTCCGTGTGTGAGGCTAAGGTGTGGAGGGGGAAGGGAGTGTGTGAGGCCTGTAGGTGTGACCCCTGGGGGAGGGCAAGGGGCCAGTGGACCAGAAGAGAGTTAATCTGGAAAGTACCCGCTGGGAGCAAGTGAGGGGGTCCACAAGGCCAGTAGCTGGCAGCCAGCACCCCACTGGATGTGAAGCCTGGTCTGGGAGTCACCAGAGGACTGGAGCGCTCCCTTGGAAAATGGGCCCTTCGGACTGTGGAGGACAGGTGAGGTAAGGTGGGAGCAGGCAAAGGTGGCCTGGGTTCCAGTCCCAGCCTCCGTGACTGGCAGTCTGTCTTCAGTGAAGGGTATGCCTTGGGCAGCTTGCCTTGAGACTCACAGGTGGTAATGACCACTGGGGAAGAACTGGTGAGTTTGTGAGCTTAGGACACAGTCCCTGATATTCCCTGCATTTTCGGATTATGTCCGTTTTCCATAGACCATGTTCCCTGACTGTCCACAGGAATGGTGGATTCATCAATGATGCCCATCATGGGCTACCTGGTCGACCTGCGGCACGTGTCTGTCTATGGGAGCGTGTATGCCATTGCCGATGTGGCATTCTGCATGGGCTATGCCATAGGTAAGGACTCTGGCTTTTCAAAACAACATTTTAGCTTAATGCATGATCATGATGATTGAAAATCATTTAAACTTTTGTGTCTTTCTATCTGTGAGACATCTGGAGAGAGGTTGATCTAATTCTCTCTTTCCTGAAAGGTCCTTCTGCTGGTGGGGCTATCGCAAAGGCAATCGGATTTCCATGGCTCATGACCATTATTGGAATAATTGATATTCTTTTTGCTCCTCTCTGCTTTTTTCTTCGAAGTCCACCTGCCAAGGAAGAAAAAATGGTAAGAAAATTTTAGGATGCAGTCAAGTGTTTCTTGATCATTTTAGCATGGTCTTCTGGACAGTTTCTTCATGGCTTAGTTATGAAATATATTTCTGCTCCTTTTGGGCAGAACTCTCAAACATAAATGGTCAGAGTTCTTTTTGAGTTTGTACCACATGGACCATATTTCTTTTACTATATCAAAAGTTTTGTTTATAAATGTGAAGAATGAAATGATTTTTATACATATGTTAGCGATCTGTGCAGCTCTTTTGTCAACCATACATGGGGTAGGGGGGTCCAGCGTAATTTTCTTCAGTTTTTGAAAATCTTGGACATTAATTCTTTTTTTTACCTCCTGTGCCGAGTCCTAAGATTAGCCATTTTTGGTGCTGTCTGCTTTTCTCCTAAGCCTTACGGTTTTCAGTAATAGTGTTTTAGTCCTTACTGCAAAAGATTCTGGAGATGGCTTTGGTGTAGATAATAGAGCATTTTGGAAAACTATCATATATGTACCTCTGGGCACACAGAAGCATGTGTAACCTTTAAATTCACAATTTCACAACCACAATCACAACCAGATGAAAGGTACGGAATTGAGTGTAAGGTGTTCTTCTTCTGAACAGATTCACTTATTGATTCTAAACTTGAATTCTGAAATGCAATAGTCATGTTAACCTGACAGCCCTCAGACCTGGTGGTGGAGTTTTTAAAACCTCACATGGTGACAGATCCTCATCCACCTGGAAGAAGAGTGGTTTAGATTAAGAATGAATGAGATAACCGAGGCAGGGAGAGACAGTATTCGTGATTACACGGGTCACTTGTGATGCTCTCTTGGGGGTACATCAGAAGTTCTTTCTGACAGTTGAACTGAAGTGGGTCTTGATGCTTTGGCATTTCTCAACTTGCCCTTTTATGAATTTCCCCAAAGAGTGGGTTTAAAAACAGACACAGATTCTAAAGTTGGGCTATGTGTGCCTTTATTTGTTCAGAGCATTCTTTGTATTCATTGATTCCTTCAATGTATTTAAGAAATATATTCAGCATTGGGCACTGGGCTTATGCCCTTTAGTGAGGTAATTTTGAATTGCTCACGACCCATTTGACAGAAGGAAAAGGAATGGAAGGTGTTGTGGAGATATCCTGATGGAAACCACCCTTTGTTTCCTTCCTCTTGCTCAGACCCCCCCAGTTCTGACCAACCCGTAGTGCTTTGTTGCTCTTCCTACCTGTCTTCTGGCCTGACCCACGCACCATGCCTTGCCCTAACCAGGGTCAGAACATTCTCAGTGCAACAGCTAAAAACTGTCATTCTGTTGCCATCATATCAATTTGATCAAGGCTGAAGGAAGGCTATTCCCAACCCTTTTTGACCCAAACCGGACAAATCACCTACAAATGCTCCTGTCACCCAAGAGACTGTTTACGATTCTTGGGAGATAGTGAAGGGCTGGCATGGCCTTGGAGCCAAACTGTCCCATGGGGAAATGATAGCATCTGCCTCATTGCCGTGCCGCGAGGATTCGGAGGAGAATGCCGCAGGGTCTTAGCCCCGTGCTTAGCACACAGTAAGTGCTCCATAAATGTATTACTATGTCACCCCATACTTCTTGCTTTTACCAAATGCTCTGATTTACTGCCCGCTCAGAGGTCCCCTGCTGTCCTCCCTTTGTCCCCTCTGTGAGGTGAGCCACTTCCTTTTGCTACTGAGACCCCAGGACTGCTGAATGGGTTTCCCTAGCCAAGCAGCAGACGTTAGTGGCTGTTGGGTTATCTGTGTGTTGGCAGCAGCGTGATGGCTTATCTGGGCATCGTCGGAGGAAATGAGCCAGGGCTGAGGATGAATGGGGGATCAGCCCACCTACCAGCTACTGCTGTGGGGTCCCCATGAGGCCCTGCAGGAAGCAGGCAGATGCCTGGTGCCTCTCCTCTTCCCTCATGTAAATCTGTGCTTTAGTTCACTTAAAAATGCCGAGGGAAGTGGAAGAGACAATCTTGAGAGGCAAAGCGGCAAGAACTGAGCAAGCTTCCAGAAAGCTACTTTCACTGTAAAATGTCAAAGTCCTCGATACATGCCTAGCAAGAGGAATCATTAAAAACTTGGGAAGAACGTGCATCTCGCTGCCCATAATTGCTGCCCTTAGTTGAAGGTATCACATTGGATTCCATTTGCCCAGTGGAATGGTAGCCTTTGAGGCTGGCTGATGGCCAGTGGAGCAGGAAGAAGCCTAATGATCGGGGGGAGTGAGGCTGGGACAGCAGTGTGCCACTGAGGGGACAGAACTGATTACTGCACACTTGAGAAAACCCAATCCCGAGCAGTGCTGGCGTTCAGGATGAGTGGTTAACAGATGCAGGGGACAGGCGAGCCGGGAAAAGGCCTATAAATGGGAGCAAATAATTCTTCATTAGGCAGTGTTCTGGTAGTGAGGCATTTGGACTTAAGCTGTTTTATATTGAAAGATCGAATGCCGTTTTCATGGGTCCCCAATCACAGGATCATGAATTAGTTTGTGAGCACTTGAGTGTTTCTTCTGTTTAGTGTACTCGATTTCCTTCTTTGTTTGTCTCCCCCCTCCCCTCCCCTCCTTCCTCTTTCTTTCATCATCAGTACAGTGGAGGAAAGAAACCTGTTTGCTACTCAGGTCCCTCTGCAAGTATAAGAAATACCCACTCTGCCATGTGAGGACAACTGTGTTTTAGGCACATGACAATGACATGCAGCCCATGACTCTCAGAATACCCCGTTGAGAATAGCTGTGTGCTGATACGGATACTTTTTCAGGTTGAAAAATTATTTTTGAAGATAGGGCACGTTTCTTGCATCTTACTCTTGAAGTTTCTGGTTGTGGCCGAGACCGGAAAGTAGGTGTTTGAGATCACAGCTGGCTTTTCCTGGTGACTCTCGGCTCTCTCATGGTTGTTCTAGGGTCCTTCCAGCAACTCTGTTTCCTTAATGCAGGGCCCAGGCAGATCTTTACCTGCTTGTATTAATCTATTTATAGAAATATATCCCTTTACAGGACATTTACATAGTGGATATGCAAAACCATCACTAATTTTTTTCCCCTAGATATGGTAAATAAAACTTCCTAGCATTCGGGCCTGATACCTCTCAAAATCTCCCAGCCCAGGGACACCTGGGTGGCTCAGCTGGTTAAGCGGCTGCCTTCAGCTCAGGTCATGATCCCAGCGTCCTGGGATCGAGTCCCACGTCGGGCTCCTTGCTCGGCAGGGAGCCTGCTTCTCCCTCTGCCTCTGCCTGTGCTGACTCTTGCGCTCTCTCTCTCTCTCTCTCTTTGACAAATAAATAAATAAATAGAATCTTAAAAAAATCTCCCAGTCTGGAGGGCGTACCCTCCAGTGCTCTTCCTGTCTCAGTGCCCCAGCTGGGTAATTTTTTTTTTTAAATTTTTTTTCTTTATTTGACAGATCACAAGTAGGCAGAGAGGCAGGCAGAGAGAGAGGGGGGAAGCCGGCCCCCCGCCGAGCAGAGAGCCCGATGCGGGGCCCGATCCCAGGACCCTGGGATCATGACCCGAGCCGAAGGCAGAGGCTTTAACCCACTGAGCCACCCAGGTGCCCCTGGGTATTTAATTTTTATACTTCATTTGGTTCAACAAAGCTTTTACCACTTTGGAGAGCCTCATTCTGCTCTGTGTCTGATAGGAAACCAGGCATTTGGCAGAGGTTCAAATCTCAGTAACTGGGCTGTGTTCTGAATTCAGACACCTTCCTCCTCCCTCTCGTCTTCAGTGGAGAGTCAGACACCCCTTGTTCCCCAGCAGAGCACTGGCTTAAATTACCTGGTGGCTCCCTGAGCCTGGCTCTTTGTGGCCCCTACATACTTGACTTTCCCACTGGATCCTGTTCACTTCTTTCTGTCCCTGGAACTTTGGGGGTATTACATTATGCCATCGGGCTTCTTTGATCACATATAACTTGTTATAAAAGCAGAACTGTCACACTGTCTTTCAAAAGAGGCTTGTGTGCAAATGGGATTTTTTCTGCGTTGATAACTTCTGACCACTGAAGTCTGTTCCATGCCCCCGTCATCAGTATGATTGAACTTCTTCCCTTGCAACACTGCTGTTTGAGTCCATACTAGGTGCCCAGTGTTAGGTTTCTGGGTTCCTTAAGAAGTCTACATATATGCAGAGTCAGGTCTAATGGAGGGGGGTTGAACCAAGAGAGAGAAGGCAGTTATGAGCAGGGTAGAGCAATGGCCATCCTTCCCAAGGCTCTTGGGCCTGTGGGTCAGGGATTGAGGCCTCTCCCTTGCCTGGCATTCCGGGCCCTGCAGCCTCGCTCTGGTCGGGCTTTCTAATTAATGTCTGTGTACCTCATCATCAGAATTCTGTGGCGGCCAGGCTGGCTTACTTAGTGTCTCTGTTTTTATTTTTATATTTATTGTTTTTTGAGAGTGTGAGAGTGAGCAAGTGTGCTAGTTGGGGCAGCAGTTGGTGGAGGGGGGCAGGTCAGAGGGAGAGGGAGAGAATCCCAAGCAGATTCCATGCTGAATGTGGAGCCCAATAGGGAGATCATGACCTGAGCCAAAATCAAGAGTCAGCTGCTTAACCGACTGTGCCACCCAGGCGCCCGTGTCCCTCTTGTACATAGTGGCTCGTCAAGTAGATAATTCAGGCTGTGCCCATCCCCACCCTTCAAGGTTCAGCCTGCATCCCATCTCCTCTGTTACAGCTGTCCCTGAGCACGTCACCCACAGCCAGCGTTCCACCTGTGAGTGCGGTGGGACTGGTCCTCCCCTCGAGGGAAGTCAGGGAGCTGCTGGGAGGGAGGGGACGGACCTTGGGGGCACAGCAGCAGGTGCCGTCCGTATGTCCTGCTGCGGTTCCGGATGATACCATGTCACTGGGGTGGTGCTTCTCATAGCATGTTGACCCCACTGCCATGAAGGGTTAGGGACCTGAATTTCAGGTTTAACTCCCCTTCCCCCCAAGTAATTCCTATACATGTTTCTTTTTTTTTTTTTTTTTAAGATTTTATTTATTTGACAGAGATCACAAGTAGGCAGAGAGGCAGGCAGAGAGAGAGGGGGAAGCAGGCTCCCCGCTGAGCAGAGAGCCCGATGCGGGGCTCGATCCCAGGACCCTGAGATCATGACCTGAGCCGAAGGCAGAGGTTTTAACCCACTGAGCACCCAAGTGCCCCCCGTACATGTCTCAGGATCACTACCCTGAGGACGTGAGAAGTTGAGCTCTTTGGGGGTTAAACCTTTCGTGTAACAAGGATACATCCATACGGGGAGAATGGTCCTAATGTTCAATGTCTGTTGCCTCAGTGACCGAGGTTTAGAAATTGAGCTCTTTATTAAATACATGTATTAAGTCACTTGGCACGAAGCGTTAAAAAAAAAAACACCAAAAAACATTTGCAGCAGATACTTTGAGCTGACAGCCTTAGAGGGTCAAGGAAGTCATCATCTTAACATGTCACCCAGGCAGATAATTTTAGAATTTTTCAGGAAATGATAAAGGGGTTGGCACTGAGTGCAGTCACAGAACGCATCAAATGTATGGGGCAAGGCCTGGGGGGTGCAGCTGCCAAACACCAAGATAGGTTGCAACAGGCCAACACGAGATAAATTTTAACAGATAAATGCTTCCATGTAGATTTTCACGCTGTACACAAAAAGGCATTGGAGTATTTTATGTGGAGTAGGACTCTGAGAGGCACAGCTGGTGGGGGACTCCTTAGTTGCATCCAGTGTCCTCCCTCCAGCAGGAACAGACTTTGGCACGAGGCTGTCTGGCGCACATCTGCCCCACTCCAGCTGTACGTCCCTTTACATGCAGTAAAGGTCATGTTCCTTAATCACTGTGCCTACACACAGGGTTATCGGCCCGCCACACAGAGTGCCCGTGAAGCGGAGGTCTGGCAGCAGGATCGCTTGGCATGGGCCTGGCAGGGTAAGGGGGAGCTGTTTTCTCAGACAGCAGGCTTGGTCTGCACATGTTCAAGAGGAAAAATGATTACCAGGACTTACTGAGGATGTTTTTCAATTGAGGAGCAATGGACTGTTTATTTTTCAGTAACAGTGAGAAGGCACAAGATTTTTCTGTTCATGAGACTGTTTTTGTGTGTGTGTTGTTTTAAATCCTACATTTGAGCAAGAGGATGACCCCAGGATTTGGGGAGAAGTGCTCTGGAAATGCCGTTTATGAAAAAAATATGGGCCCTGTGATGTTCAGTGTAGGGAAGTCTAAGGGGCCATGGCAGTGGTCTTAAGATACCGTAAGGGGAGTCTGTGAAGATGGCTGGAATCAGAACCAGATCCACGTCGAGAAACAAGCGACGCAGGTTAGCCCAACAGGACTTCACCTCGTTAAGGATAGCATGTGCCCTTCCTGTGTTGCCACGGTGAAATCCATGCACAGCAGTTGGACTGGGTGACCTCCAAGATCCCCCCCCAATAAGTCCCAATTCCAAGATTCTAAAGAGAACTCTTCCTGAATATGACCCGCACACCCCTTGCCTCATGGCTCCCAGGTTGTCCTGACAGGACCTCGTGGCCCTGGCAGAGACCACAGCCGCAGTCTCTCTTGCCTGGAACCCTCGTGGAGTGTGGAACCCCAGGGCTTCTGGGCCAGGCACGTGGCAGTGGCATTGAAGGACTGGTTGACAGTAGGTGGTGCTGGATACAGCTTTCCAGCTAGCAATCCTTAAAGATGGTAGGTTAAAACCATCTTATCTTTGTGAAATAAGGTTAACGTATTTGCACTTTGCTCTCTTTCAGGCTATTCTCATGGATCACAGCTGCCCCATTAAAACAAAAATGTACACCCAGAATAATACCCAGTCGTATCCGATAGGTGATGATGAAGAATCTGAAAGTGACTGAGATCCTCAAAAGTCATCAAATTTAATTGTACAAAACCGTGTTTCCAAGTGAAATGACTCCTCCGGAACTGTCTTAGTCATATCATTCATCCCTGGTGAAAGCAAAACAACCAAAGGTTATTCATTCTTCTCTGTGGTTGTGATTGATTGCCAACAGCCTTATAAAGAAAAAGCAGCTTTTCTAGGGGTTTGTATAAATAGTGTTGAAAACTTTATTTTATGTATTTGATTTTATTAAATATTACACAATATATTTTGACGAAATAGATATAGTGTAAATCTATAAATATTTGAATCCAAATCAAATATAATTTTTAAAAAAACTTACATTCATGAACACTTGGGCAAAAAAAAAACTTATATTTTTTCTGAATATTGGTAATGAGTGTTTAAAATTAAAGCACACATTATCTCCGAGACACTTCCAACACTGAGAAACTAGAAGGAAGTCTGAAAAACAGAGTCAAATAAGACAGCATATGATGTCGTGACACTGAGTGTGGTTACCTTGTAATTACTATCCGTATGTTTATGAGCTAAAAGCTAGTTTTCTCAAATGCAGAGGACAGGAACTTGAGTCCGTCTCTTTTGGACTTACCCATAAATTGTAGCTGGCATTAGTTTTCTATGCAATCATCTACCTGGAAACAGATGGTTGTAAATTATAAATTCACATGTCATGTGGCCGGCAGCGGACACTAAAGGCGATAGGGAAAAATAGTAAATGTTGTGAAAGCAGAGAAAAGCACCCAGAAGTATAGTTACGAACAACTAGCTTTCCCTTTCCAATATATACTTGGTTGTTTTAGGATGAAAGGAAATTGAGGGTAGATACACCTTATATTGTCAAGGTTGTATAAGCATGGTAAGATACATTAACATCTAGTTCAACTTTTAGAAATTTAAAAGCCTAACAGCTGCTGTGATGTGAAAAAATCTGACTATATCTTTAACCTGTTAAGAGGTTATCCAAGTGTCTTCTAGGAATCTATTAAGTTTTGAATCGCAACTATTATTTTTTAGACTTCTGAAGGTTGTTCACATCAATGTGAAAACAAATTTTAAATGAAGATGGAGGAAGAATGAAATTATCTTGAATCACGTTAGGAAAACAGGTAAAAATAGTAGGTCAGGACACATTCCTCTCAGAGACAGAAAAACCCTAGAAGCATCTAGAAATGTCTGTCTATCCTTCTGTCATCTAGTGCTGTGTATACTGTGGTTTTCCTCAGATGACAACACTGACGTGCCTTTTCAGTTCATCAGTAAAAACGGTGTTAGCACTGTCAGTTGTCATTGTCGTCATGCTTTGTACGAGATGTGACTGGAGTGTGCGGGGTGTAGAATGTCTCAGACAGTACTTGTGAATTCTGTAGCTCTGCAGTCAACAAAAATTACCTAATGTCTGTATTTCGTTAAGCTAAAATTGTGTTTCTGTTAACTTGGACAAGGAGCAAGGAACTTTAGAACAAGGACTCGAGCTCGTTCTCTAAGAGAGTAGCTGCTGTTTCCCATTTGCTTTATGAAGCTTCTTGGAGTGACTGGAAATCCGGTGTTCGGGGGCAGCGTGGTGGAAGCAGACAAGTTTCCTACTCACACATTTGCAAGGGGCAACTTGCACGAATCTGTGACTTTGTAAGATGACTCTAGAAGCACTCTCATATGGCTAACATAACCAGCAGGACTGTTTTCTACTGCCACAGGGGAGACACTTTTCTTAGAGGGTTTGTGGCTCTCCCTGACCACAATACTGTATGATTTACTCCAATTTCATTCTTGCCTTTGAGGCTTCAGTCTCTTCAAGAATGGCAGAGGCACGGCCACTGTGGATCTCTAGAATGAGCATAAAAAGACATGTGAGTTTTTCAGAACTGTTTTGGGACCAAAAGTATCAATTATATCCGAGAGGGGGAAAATTACAAGGTCTTTTATAGGACTAAAATTCTGGGGTTAGCAAGACTGTGAAGTGAGGCATTTTTTTTTCCTTTTAATGTGTGTATCATTTTAACCGTGAATATACAGCTCCCTGAATGTTTGAGCAAAGAGGGGTTTTTATGTTTGTACCTGGCAAAGTAGATACAAAAACACTGAAGTAGCAAAGAATATTCGTTTTTTTTTTTTGACCGCTAAGTGTATGTGCGTACATGTTTTAGCCAGTTTCCTTAATAAATCTTCTAACTACTACTGTGCCTGTTTGTATTCCTTTATAAACCAGACATGATCACTGGAGTAAAATGCATAAGGTATTGACTGTGAATATCTAATTAAAAACGATTCTTCTCTGCTTGCACGCATCAGGTAAAGTTCAGGTTAGTCTGAACCGTACTTTTTGGCTTTGCAAAACTGGCTTTGAATTGAAATCTGTAACTAGTCCCATGGTGTCAATGTGGAAAAGCCCAGGAAGTTGCCCCTGCATTTCTAAAGTCACGTTATTTTCCTGACTGTCGTGAACCAGTAACGGTATCTGATGGCGGTAACTAAGCTCTTCTGCACGTGAGCCCACAGGATACAGGGCCCTGGAATCCAGACAACTCGGGGTACGTGCGTGGGTCTCTTTCAGGTGTGAGGCTCACAGGTGTGAGAACTGCAGTTTTACTCAGATCTTGGATGGGTTCGAAACCCTTCTATTGAAGAAAAGCTATTATCTCAATTTAGAAAGAAAGACAATACATTTTTAAAGTGATTTTAGATTTATTCACTTTTAGGGAAATTAAGATCTCATCTTTATCATCAGGAGCCAAGTATTCTCAACCTGCCTTTCAAAAAATCCAGATAAATTTAGAGCTTGACAGAACCCTCCAATCTTCAGCTTTGTTTCCTCCTCTCAAAATCATAAAATGGCCAGTAGTATTTCAACTATTCTGATCCTCAAGTATAGGGCTTGATGTTAGGAAATGTAGCATATTAATTGACTCAAATAATGCTAAAATATTGTTCAGCTTGATTGTTTAACCTAGTCCTTCACCTAAATACCAGAAATACAGAAAGTAGTCTAATTCTTAACAAACAGCAGGGCTGATCCATACATCTTGAGATTTTACAGTTTAGAAAAACAATAGCAAAACCAAAATTTAATGCTTTTAGGCAAATTTCAAAATAGCAACTTTGTTCAGCGGAAGTGGACCTGGTGAAGAGCTTGTATGCACGGCCTAGCTCTACAAGGCGGTCACTCCAGAGCGGGCAGCAATCACCTCTTTCAGATGGTAGCAAATGAAGATATTCTTGTTTTCTGTGGTAGTTCTTTTTATTATTTTTTTAGCTATTGATAACATAGCATGGCAGCAAGATTACATCAGGAATGTAATAGAATACAGCTGTCTCCACGGAGGCCTTAACCTCACTATCCCCTAGGCTGTTTGGAGTGACTCCCCCTCCCCTGCACTAAAGCACGACTGTGAGGCCTCTAACCGCATGTCCCAGTAGATAGAAAAATATTGCACTACATTAAAGGTAGATCTTACAAATATCATTAGCAGCATTACTGAGCTTTTCATAATTGTGGTTCTACAGAGTTAAATACTTTTAAAACAGGAGATTTTTATGCAACCAGAATTTTGCGTTATTTCTGCAGCTCTTGCAAATGCATCGGCTTCGGCAGCGTGCCTGGATGTCACTAGAACTTCTGTGGTGTCATCCGTCCACACGCCAGCCACTTACAGACACTGGCCTTCCAGGTCATCACTGGTAAGTTATTTTTTGTTAAGGTCAGAGTTGGTGATTACATTGGGCAGATTGTTTCGAGCATGTTACAGAACTTTTTGTTAGCGTTCAGAGCCGTTAGTGTATACAGACTTCTGCAGCAGTGTTCTTTCAAAATGCAAGCATGCTTAACAACAAAAAAGGGGACACACACATCTATTTTTGTTATCAACCTGGCCATAAAGGTACTCTCTAATATTTCTTTTAGTAACAGTAGAATAACTTTTCTACCTTCAAAAATGTTTTTGTCCCCCATTTGAGTCATACCTTTTGTTTGAATCTCTTTTTACTCTTCAGAGAGCTTCTGCAGTTCTGTTCTCCTCACAATAATCCTGTGAGGTAGTTACTGTTTATTCCTACTTTGGAGCTGGGGAGACTGAGACATGGGAGCTCCTGTGGTTATAAAGTTCACTACTGGCCAGTGGAAGAGCCTGGCTTTAAACTCTTGTCTGGAGTCTCCCTGAGCCAGAACCCTATCACACCTTCACTAACTCTGCCTCTTCCCACCAGCTAACAAAACTGTCCCACCTAGCTTTAAATTCATGTTAATCTTTACTATATGTCCATTATCACAGGAGACACCTACAAGAGGAAAATAGACATATAAAAGCCCAAAACTTTGATGGTACACCAACAGAGGTCATGCTCACATGGTTTCCCTCAGTCACATATCACTGGGTCCACACGAAGGACCGAGTATCAGAATAGATCTTTATTATCAGAGAACTGATCCCAATTCCTATGTATCTATACTGTTAATTTTTCTTTTTTTTTTTTTAAACAAAAGACTGAACTATAAATGGGTTCAGAATGGCCACCCTTCCTTCAACCTGCAGCATGTAGGAAAAGCAATAAATCTATCTTGCATGATTCCTTTCCTTCACAGCATCCTCCTGCACGAAAATGTTCCTAAAACAAAACAGCCAAACCCAGTTATCAACACTGGGTCATTTTAAGAACTGGCCCCTTGAAACTTTATCCTTGACATGCTTTATTTCCTGTGGGAGAACTGAAGACCAAAAAAAAAAAAAAAAAAAAAAAAATCAAATGTTCAGAACTTTCATTTGAAAGGAGAAAGCATCAACATTTCAAAAGATTATATTTCAAAATCCTACTGGCCACTGGTTTTTTAGTAATCTTCTCTACAAAATTCTTAACCAAATGCATTCTCTATTCCCTATTACATTTTGTTTTTCAATGCAACCTCTTCAAATTAATAACTATATTCTCACTTAAAACTGCACAAAAACTAGAAAAAAATTCACAGGATAGAAAGCAAGCAATATGCGTAAATTATTATTATTATTTTTTTACTAAATCAGTGTAACTGACTAAAGCCGCAGCATCTGCTTTTATGTTACATTTGGCAAAAACAAAAAACCACCCCCAAAACCCCAAATTAACAAAAATTTCAAGCAAATAGAGATGACAAACTTCCTAACACAAAGATTCAAAAACCTGTTCCCTCAATGATTGCCGTTGTCAATTTGGGCATGCAGCAAACTTGTTGTAACCGTGATGGAAATGAAAATATTTCAAGGATCTGGACAGTATCCTATTTAACACTCCTTCAAAAACTAAGATGAAGGAAAATAACACAATGAGGTATCACACGTACATAAACATGAAAAGTTAGCTTACATAATTACATAATTAGAAAAAGTTAAAAATAAATTAGTAAAAATAAATTCCCAGTATAAACCCAAAAAAGCATAGCTATAAATGCAATCTGAAACAACCAATTTAGTGAGCTGGTCATGTTTTTGCTGGAAAACAACCTTTTTCACTCTTGTTTTTACATAAGCAAATGGCTGTGGAGAAGCAGGCCGGAGTGCATCAGAAGAGGGCTTACACACGGGTTATCTGTGTTACTTAAGATGTAACTTTTTCCGAATCACTCCAAAAGTTCAAATGGGCTGTTAAACAGACTCAGATGGGCCAAATAAGTCCTCTGATATGCTGCTGAATGGCTGGGAGTCTATTAGTTGGGTGATTTCATTATCAAGGTCTTCTTCCGTATCATCTGTGTACTTGCTTATTTTTTTGGAGTGCTGGTCTAAAGACAGACTTTCCAAAGATTCAAGATCTTCAATGCCCGCTCTGTAGTGGATCATGAGAAGTGTTAGAGCTTGTAGTCTTTCACCTGATTTAGACAAAGCAGCAGAAAGAAGTGATTTTTTCCTTGATTCAGTTGCTTCTTTTTCTTCTCTAACAAGGGAATTATTATGTTCCAGCTCCTGATCAATTTCGTTCTGCAGTTTATCCAGCATGAACTCTAATTTCTGGATCCTCTCTTCTGTAGGCAAGCCCCTGTAAAGATCACGGCCGATTTCTTTAACTGCAATGAAAACGCTGTCGTCCAGACCACCCTCCTTCCTCACCAACTTTATTCCTGTGTTGTTTCCCCGTTTAGAAGGACTGTTCGGACCACAGACCTCTGTGTCACTGCCTTCATTGTCTGATGTGTTGGGTGTGTGTTTTGGTGAAGGTTCCACTAGATCAGTTCCTGGTTCAGAGAGCCGAGTTTTAGAGACTTGTCGCAAATTTAACAAACGAGAGCTCGTATTGATAATGTGTCTTGTCAAACCTGATGTTTTATTGACTGACTTGCTAGCTTCAGCATCAACACGAGGAGGCAGGCCTAAGAAGGTTTCTTGTCCTTCCAGCCTGAGGTTTTTCAGAGTCCGGTCTATCCGCCTGTCAGTTGCTCCACAAAGAGGCGTCTCCGCTAGACACTTTTCCTGACATTTTTTATGGCAAACATAAGCACAGAACATACACTGGGAAGCAGCTTTAGTCCACACTTTTTTCTTACAGTAATCACACCAAGTTGGGTTCTGGAACTGAGTATCCTGGAAACTATGCTTATTTTCTGTTAAGCCCATCTGTCCAACCAGCTGCTCCTCTTTAGGTAGGGCAGAAACCTCTTCGACCAAATGGAGTTCTTTTTCTTTCTCTGAGTTAGTAACTATTGGGTGGTCTGGTTCTCCTTCTTTCAAATATTTGAAGTGAACGGTAATGTCACCAAAGCAAAATTTGTCATTGAATCCTTTCTGCATACTCAGATTGCGCAGCGCGGTTCTCGTGACCATTGCCTTAGGTGAGGGGGCTTCCAGTCTGAATTTGGAGAAGTATTCCATGTTTGATGTAGCCAGGCACCCCAAAGCCACCTCTTCAAGTTTTAAGCTGACATGCCCTAAACAGATAAGACCCCCTAACTTGAAAGGATCTCTGCACCACAGTGCAATGTTTAAGTATCTGTGGCAGGCTTCTATGTCAAAGAAACAGGTTGCTCTGGTTCTTGTCCATTTTCCTAGCTTGTTACGGTAAGGAATTTCTGATGATTCCCACGTCTGGGGGTCATCTGAACTGTCCTTAGGAGGGCAGGAGGTTTCTGAAGTAAAATCTCTTGCCACTTCTTGTTTTGCTAAAAATGGCTTAGATGCAGCTATATCTTCTGGGTGATCCATATTTTTCGCTTGCTTTTCAGCAGGTTTATCTGCAGGAGGAGGAGGCAGCACCTTTTCTGGCTTTTCAGGGAGGACCTCTGGTTCTGTCTGATTTGGGGCATCAGCAGAAGGCAAAGGAATTTTCACTTGTGGTCGTGGTGGCACGGGTGGTTTGAAAGTGGATCCTTGGGTGGGTTTTGACACTTGTGTTGGATCTGTTATCTCAGAAGCTTTTAGGGCCAAGGGTTTATTTCCCTCTTTACATGGAGGTTTTGGTGGTGGTGGGTGACTTCCTACAATTAATTTACGGTTTAAGACTGGTGATATTGTTCCAAGGGGTTTAACGGAAAGTGTTGTTGGAGTACGTTTGGGGCTGTGACTTACTGATGGAGCCTCATCTTTGAGCTCATTCTGTGCTCTGACATCACTTGCCAGGTCTTCAAATTCAGAATCCAAATCTCTATTTTCAATATCTACTGCCAGCCCAGTGGTTTCCTCTTCATAGTTTGGTTGGCATGAGCTTGACAGAAAGTTTTCTTCCAACTGCCCCAAATTATCTTGCAGCGCTGCACCTTGATTGCTCTGGCCGACAGGCCTCTCATAATACACCAGCACCCGATCCCCCGCCTGCTTGATCAGCTTCAGCACTTGCAGGGTAGATGTGATTTTCACACCTGGTGTAAGATTTTAAAAGGGAAAACATGTAAATTACTGCAGTGAAAATCACTCAAGTTTGCTGGACGTAATTGCCATTAGTTCATGATTATGGAAAAGCAAAACAGAAATGTGGTGAATGATCAAGTTCAGAGACCCGATGCTTGAAGTAAACTTGGCAAAATACTGTATTATGAATAGCGGACTCTTTTACATATTCTTTTTATTAGCCCTACCCATCAAGCTAATCTTTTTATCAGGGCCAGAAAGAACAAGGAAAACATAAATTGCTTTAAACAAGTTGGTTATTATCTGCATTGATAATATCAGCTTAAATTTTCATTTTATTATGTTCTAATAGGTGGTTACATTAACACAGTTTGAAATTCAAAAGGTACAGGAAAATGTAGAGTGAAAAATCTCCCTTCCACCTCTATTTCCCAACCACTCTGTCCCTTCCCTGAAGCAATCAAAGCTAGCAGCTTCACGGTGGAGTCCTCTAGAGATATTCGAGGTGTTATCTTTAAAGGCTCTATTTGTTTCCAGCCCTCCCCCTCCTGTGCCCCAGTGGTACTTACCCAAGCTAGCCTTTTCTGTAGGACTTAGGAAAAGGTGAGAAGGGGTCTATGTTTTCCAAAGGTCTAAGGGCCACCCTAAATAAGAGAAACATCAGCCCCATCTAACAACCTGACTTCAGAGTTCCTCAACCTATATCCCCTCCTACCTCAGTTGCCCAGTTAAGATCATGCTTTAGACCCAATTATCACTTTGAATTTTCCACATCGAAGGTCTTTCACTTGCAATTAATCTCTGCTCACAACCTCCTATTGCGCACCTCCTCGTCACAATGCTGTCTGTTACTGAATCTGTTCTGAGGTGATTTCCAGGCCCAATCATTCCTGCTTTGCTGTCCTGGTCCAACTGGTCTCCTGACACCACTTACTTTTCTCCCCAACCCCAGTCTCAAGATCTCACTGATGTTCTCATTAAGATTTGGGATTCTTTTGTTCTGGTCCTTTCCTCTTCTGCCTACCTGGCTTTCCGACCCCCGCTTGCCAGCCCCACCTTCCCTGGGCCCACCACCGGCAGCTAGTGCTGACTGACGCTGGCCATCTTCAGCGGGCATTCAGTGCTGCAGCAGCTTTCTTTTGAATTGTTTCTGGTCTCTGAACAACTAAATCTCCAAAACCTCAGCTCAAACCCTGAATCCCACCCTCCCTACCATCTTTTATTCTGCAGGGGATCTCTCCTTATTTGCTGGAGATCAACAAGCAGCCGCCTTTTCTCCCAGCCAGTCGTTTTTAGTATGAACCTATCTCTGGGGACAAAGTAGCCCTTTACTTGTACTTTGGATCCTATTCCCCATCTCCCTCAGGGCTTTGCTCCATCAGCTATCCTGGCTCATATTTTTATTCCCTTCCTTCTCCTCCTTTAAAACGTTTTTCTTGGTTTTAACATCACTGTACTAATTTGGTTCTGACCACCTCTGCTTTCTTTTTCTCCATCCATATCTGCCCCTTGTACCAAACATCCCTATGGTTTTATATGTCCTAGCTCTCTAGATCACATCCACCTCAGTGGTTGCAACTGTCAACTTTTTCTTTGGTTGGTCTCCCCTCTTCTTTACCCCTATTCCTACATCCCTGATTACTTCCGGAGATCAGCACCTAGATGCTTCCTCGACGTAACACATTCAGCTTAGTTAAAACCCCTCCTCTGATCTTCTCATTCTCCTGTCTTCAGTATGTGAATCAAATTGCCATCCCCCCAATTAACCCAATCCGTCCCCCAGAGACAGCTGACCCCCTAGATCCCAGGAGCTCTTAGTTCTGTCGGAGTTCTAGTCCTTTTCCTCCCCTGTTCAGATCCACCTGATCACTGGCTTCAGTTACAAGAATCCACAGCTCCTTGCTGTGACCCCTCAGACTGTCCCTGTTTTCATACTGCTCCCCAATTTTCCCAAAGCTTTGGCTTGAAAACCTTTAGTGTAGAAACTCATCACACTGGAATCCAGAGGTTTCTAATGTGGCTCTCTCCATGATTCATCCAGCCTGCTCTTTCCCTCTAACCACACTAAGTTCCAGCAAAATTGTAGTCTGACATAAGTACAATGAAAAGTAAGTCCCTCTACTGAGCTGTAGGAAAACTTCAACTTAATCTAAACTCATTCTTTGTGACTTAACACCTGGCCTCATCTCTTTGTGGAGACAACCACTGCTCCTCTCAGGGCTGGCTGGCCAAATCTGGGTTCCTTTTCTTTTACAATGTTACAAATATATACAAAAATAAAGGAAATAGAAGAAAAATGAACTCCATCACTGAGCTTCAAATATAATAAGCATTATACCAATCTTACTTCAACTACCACCAATCCCATTACTAAATATTTAAAAAATTATACACCCGTACAAATTATAGGTATAGAAAATATTATACCTGCTCCTTATCTCAGTAAATATTTTGTTTTTATAAATTTTAGCTATAAAGTCCTTTAGTTTTTCCACTCTGTACACATTTATATTGCTTTCTTTTTGAGAATAGATATTTATTTTGGAGAATATTTACTACATGTGTAACTAAAAACAAAAACCTTTCATAAAAGGTCATAAAAAAGAAAATATATCTTGTAGGTGAAACTAGAACAAAGGGATATGTGGGTATAAAATATTTATGCTGAATTCTAGTTTTTAGCTGAGGGGGAGTAACTGCTATGTTTATTTTAAACAACTATGTAACAGCAGAGATCTGTTTTATGGCTCTGCTATCCTTAGTGCCTATGAAGAGCAGCAGCCATCTGGGGGCTTCTGAGAAATGCAAAATCTTGGGCCCCTGTCCAGGTCTGCTGAAGCAGAATCCCTATTTTAACACCAAGTCTGGATGACTGGAATACAGTTAGAAGGTTTGAGAATCACTATTTATGACCTACCAAAGGGATTTCCATGTGAAATATGGACTTAGTTGAGTTTCCAGGTGTGCAACTAAATGATTGTCATCATTTTACTGTCATGATGGTTTTGAATCAAGGTTTAACATGTAACAAAGGAAAACTCCCTGCTTTAGGAACTAATCTACCTTCTTTATTATCTTAGCTGTGAAAGAATATACCATATTGTCTTTGGAAGCTCGGTTGTGACCAACCATATGTTCAAGAAATCTCTTGACAAGCCTAGAATGGGGGCCGGGGGGGGGGGGGGGGGGGGGCGGTACTACAAAGGTCTGAAAGGTATGGACTTTTTCCCCACTGGAGTGTACATCCAAGCAAATAACCTGCCTATCAAGAGAATTTATGTAATCTATCCAACTGATAGGAAGGCATGCAGGTGACACATTCTTCCAGAGCAATAGTGATACGGGCTTTACTCTAATGACTGTAGTGATACAGGCTTTACTCTAATGACTGCATGTTACCAAATGGCTGGTCAATCAGGGACAATACAGAGCCATCAATATGGGGCCACAGGACAGTTCAAGTGTGCCCTCTTGGACAAGGAATATTAGTCTCCCTCCTGTTCATTATCTAGTCCTAAGTGATGGGGGTCATAGTACTAATACTGTCAATTTTAGGCCCAGAGTAGTTAGGTGGTTATACAGAAGGAACTGCTGACCATATTCATATTCATTAAACACCAGAGGAGTATAAGGTGGGATGGGAAGGAAAACTAGAGAAGTTTACAGAAGAGTGGTCTAAAGATGAAGTATTTTACAGATTTATACCTAAGGATTAAAAATGGCATATGTGTTTTTAAATTAAGGCTTCCTTCAGATTTTTATTATTTATTTATTTAATTTTTTTTTTTTTTTTAAAGATTTTATTTATTTACTTGACAGACAGAGATCACAAGTAGGCAGAGAGGCAGGCAGAGAGAGGAGGAAGCAGGCCCCATGCAGAGCAAAGAGCCCGACGCAGGGCTCGATCCCACTGGGATCATGACCTGAGCCGAAGGCAGAGGCTTTAACCCACTGAGCCACCCAGGCGCCCCCAGATTTTTATTTTTAATAAAGCTATTCTCTTTCCATTATAAAAGTAACATGTGCTCAGAGAAGAATGAAGACAGGGAAAAGACTGATTTCTCTGTAAATGTGGAGTATGTTGCGTATTAGCACAATTACCTCCAATAGCAATCAGTCGGTCTCCCCGCTGAAGATCTGCAAGTGCAGCAGGTGAGTTTGGGGCCACCGTCTCAATTATAACATGCCCAGCATACCCGTCAGTTGACTGGACAAGACGAAGTGTAAGTCCGACACTTTGTAAATTCCCCTTTATTAATTCAACCTTTGAGAAAGAGAAAAAAAATGCAAAGAGTCAATGGGTTCATGGTAGGGGAGTGAGAAAAGACCCCACTGAGAACACTATAGCTGATGCTGACTTTTGTGCCATGGTGACTATTTTTACAGAAAAATAAAAGAGGGGGAGATCTTCATTGTGACAATATAAGTTAACATATGTTCAGACTACAAATTGGGGGTTCAAAAACATTAAATACTTTCTTATCTTCAGTGTGTCTTATTTAAGATCCATTCTCACTGTAGAATATTTGGAAATAGGCAAATGAAAACACTCCTAATCATATCATACAGAACTGCTGTATATTATACCTCCCAATATATGTATTTTAACACAAAATTAAGATCTCATTGTGAATATAATTCTGAATCTTCCTTTTTTGAAATATAATGGGAAATATCTTCTTTTTTATGATGTATTGTTAAATTATCTTTTGGGGGACAAAGTAAAAGAGTTTACATTTGTTTTATTAAGGTATCTTATTGAGCTATCCTTCTCTAACTCATCAAGATCATTTCATTTTCTAAATAAATATCACCTAATTTATCAAAATATGTGTCCCAGATTCATATCATCTGTGAACTAAAAAGACAACACAACATGTTATGTCCTCATTTAAATTACTGATTAAAAAAAAATGGATTGAATGCTACATCCTTCTTGATGACAAGAATTCAATCTGTGTTTATTGAATTAAACAAATTACAAATCAGTCTAATTGTATTATCATTCAGCTCATGTTTCTTGGTTCTGGTCTTCAAGAGATCTCATGAGGGACTCCTTCAAATAATTTGCTAATATCCCAATATATCACTGTCTGTATTGCTTTAATAAATAAACCCTACTTTTAAAAGCCAGAACTTTTTATTCTCCTACCTAATGTGTTAGCCAATAGAAGAGACCTAACTAGAAATTATTTTTTAATATGGAAGTTACTAGATTTTGTAAAGTTACTTTTAGATTAAGGAAAATCTTAATCACATTATGCTCAAGAAATGGGAAATGTAGTCGAGTTTTTGATTATCTAAATGTTTACAAACAAACAAAAAGCCCTTCTAAAAAACATACGTATTTAAACCTCTGTCCAGTCTTATGATATAGTAAATAATCACCACATAATGTTAACAGTGATTTTCACTTTAAAAAAAGCCCTTAAGAATACATTCTTTCAAATCCACAAACATAAATATATTCTTAATATACAGAATGCCAAAGCTAAAACTTACAATGTAACATTTTCTAATATGAGAAAGTTAACAGTACCAGATGCGCAAAAAAACTAAATTGAATGAATCTGAGAACTGTAAATTTTAAAAACTAACACTTGGAATGTATTTTTTGTGATTTACTCCTTGTTCTTAACATGGAATAGAGGTTGGGTGGATAGGGTTGAGAAGGGAACTGAGGCTAGTATAGGTTTTGTGTAAATGACTGACTTTATTTTCTATATACCAATGATACTATTCCCTTTGCTTTTCTTATTTCAAATGATTTTTTTAAAGATTTTATTTATTTATTTGACAGACAGATCACAAGTTGGCGGAGGCAGGCAGAGAGAGAGGAGGAAGCAGGCTCCCTGCTGAGCAGAGAGCCTGATGCCAGCAGGTCCCAGGACCCTGGGATCATGACCTGAGCCGAAGGCAGAGGCTTTAACCCACTGAGCCACCCAGGCGCCCCTTTCAAATGATTCTTGAAGTAAGCATTCCAGATGGGAAAGGTTAAGGTTTGCAGGAGGAATAGTAAGGGCAGATAATATATTACTGCCTGCCCCCTTTTTTACTACTGATTAATACTAGATGCTATGATTTCATAACTTACACAGGGAAACAAACTTAAAACACCATTTCTTTTGCCTCTTGTTAAAATTGTTTTGTCTTCTAAACTCACAGTGCTGACCTATCTAATTTTGGGATTATAGGTACAGCCTTCTCTGAAACAGAAACTTAAACATTTAAGTTCTGACAGCAAAAGTTTTAAGAGTATAAAAACACTTCATAATCAAAAACCTGACAAAACACTTAAAAATGAGTATCACACAGGGCGCCTGGGCGGCTTCGTCGGTTAAGTGACTGTCTTCAGCTCAGGTCATGATCCCAGGGTCCTGGGATCGAGCCCCATGTCAGGCTCCTTGCTAAGCGGGAGCATGCTTCTTCCTCTCCTCCCTGCTTGAGCTCTCTCTTGCTACCTCTGTCACCTGCCATTAGAGGGTTAGCTCGTTTTTCCACCCTTTTCTCAGCAACCCATATATCCAGAAAAAAATAAGCAAAGACAAGATGTTCTGAACATTATCATCCCTGATATATGTGACATTTAAAATGTGTCATACCTAGTAATGATAGGTATGACCTATCATACCTAGTGATACCTAGTAATGAGAAATACACATTCAAGTGCACACAGTAAGTTCACCAGCATGTGCTAGGTCATGAAGTAAGTGTCAATAAATTTAAAAGACTGAAATTCAAGATATGTTTTCTGAATGGAATTAAATTAGAAATCAACTAATAGTAACTAGGAAAATCCCAAATATTTAGAAAGTAAAACAGTGTATTTCTACATAATTCATGGCCAAAGAAGGAATCAAGAAAAATCAAAAAACATTCTGAATGGAATGATGAAAACACAAATTATTAAAACCTGTAGGATGTAACTAAAACTGTGTTTACTATTTTCAGTGCTTATGCTAGTGGCAAAAAATCCAAAATTGGTGATCTTAAGTCCTACGTCAAATCAGAAATCTCAAAATAGAAGGAAAGAATAAAGAGCAGAAATTAATGAAATATAAAAACAGAGAAATCAATCATGAGAGCTGATTAATGAAATAATAAAAGTGATAAGCCTCTAGGCCAAACTCATGAAGAAACAAAAGACACATTACCAAAATCAAATAAGAGGGACTATCACTACAAAATCTACAGACAGTAAGAGAATAAGGTCATTTTGGACTATTTTATGCCAAACCACTTGACAATTTAGATGCACTGGAAAAATTTCCTCAAAAGATACAAATGACAAAACCCCCAGAAGACAGAAATTTTGGATACTGCCATATCTACTATTTATATCAAATTCATAATTCCCCCATCCCTCTTCCCCCAAACCCCCAGACTCTAGGTCTAGACTGCTTCTTTGGTGAATTCTCAAGGAAGAAACAATAGCAATCTTATCGGAATCTTCCCAAATCATGTGTTAGGGCCAATGCTATCCCCTAATTCCCAAACCCAGACAAACACAAAACAAGAAAGCAGAACTACAGACTAATATTTCTAATGTTCAAACATAGAAGCAAAATTTCCTAAAAATTTTTTTAGGGAATTTAACCTAACAATATATAAAAAGGACAATAATAA
The DNA here is from genome assembly GCA_003697995.1 of Taxidea taxus jeffersonii. Lineage (NCBI taxonomy): Eukaryota > Metazoa > Chordata > Mammalia > Carnivora > Mustelidae > Taxidea > Taxidea taxus. Next base: position 53,162 of record RCUC01130844.1, read on the forward strand.
AAAATAAGTGGAGCTGTTATCCAGGAATTTAAGTTTGATTTAAGCAGCCAAGAATCAATCACCATAATTTACCATATTAAGAAAATACAAACAAAACAAAAAAAAGAAAAAAAAAAACCCTAATCCATTCATGATAAAAGTCCGAAACAAACTAAAAATACAAGGGGACTCTTAAACCTGATAATGGACATCTACAAAAATCTACAGGTAACATAATAGTCAATGTTTTCTACCCAAGATCAGAAACAAAGAAGGATTTCTGCTTTTACCATTTCAATTCAGAATTATACCGAAGGGTACAATCACAGTAATAACACAAGAAAAAGGGAAGGCATAGAGATTGGAAAGAGAGGAAAAAAATGGTCTTTATATACTAATAACATGATCTTATAACCAGAAATAAGTAATCCTAGGAAAGCTACAAAACAACTATTAATAAGTTAAATCAGGTCACAGACTACAAATTCATTTACAGTAACATAAAAAAAATTTTGGGTTAAATTTAATGAAAGATGTGCAGGATCTGTATGCTGAAAACTATAAAGCATTGCAAAGGAAAAATAAATTAGACCAAAATAAATGGAAAATAATACCATGTTCACAGACTGAAAAACTCATTACTGTTAAGATGCCAGTTCTTCCCAATATATCTACAGATTCGAACAGAAATCTCTGCAGGCCTTTGAAGAGGCCAAGTCAAAGAAAGGTGAAGGATCCGGAATACCCAAATCCATCCTTAAATAGAACAAGGATATACTCTCTGATTTCAGGGCTTACTATATACAGCACACACAACATAGATACATCTTAAAGACATGTGGAGTGAAAGGAGTTAAACACAAAAGACCATATGCTCTATGATTCAATTTGTATGAAGTTCTAGGAAAGGCAAAATTATAGTGACAGAAAACAGATTAGTACTTGTCGAGGACTGGGGGTTGGGGACTGCAGACTGAGGGCATACAGTATCACAAATAAAATTTTCAAGGTGATGGAAATACTTCTATATCTTGTTTGGGGTAAAGGTTACATGACTGCATACAATTACCAAAATTCACCAACTATACACTTAGTGAATTTAAATGACGCCTTAATAAAGCTATTAAAAATAAAGCAAAACAAAACCACCAATATACCATTTTTAGTTAAATATATAGATTACTGATAATTCATTCAGATAGCCCTTAGTTCTCCAATTTACTTAATTTAAAAAAAACAATCTGGGATGAATTTAGGTGGTTCTTAAGTCAATCAGGAAGGAGAGCAACATTTAGATAGTTTTTCCATTTAACTTATGTCAATCAAATGCATTCTCTCTTCTGTTCGGATAACTGGAAATAAGACATTGTAGATACAGGATTAAACCAGACATAATTATAAGAAGAACTGTGTCTGAAAAAGAAACAAAACCACTTGAAAATGTACTAAAAGAATATGAATAAACTTTTAATTTTTATCAAATACTTGCATGTGATTAAAAAATCAAATACATAAAATAGCTTATACTAAAAAGCACAGTCCTCTTTTTCCAAGCCCCCACTCCTACACCACAGCAATTACCTAGCTGCTTAGGGATTACCTTCTTCCTCTAGGGAATATTATTATCTCTTAATGTATCAGACATTAATTAATGCAGACTTCCTACTATAACAGAAAAGCCCCATCTTCCTTTCCCCAAATACACTATTTTTAGTTCCCCTACATAAACTCTTTATAATTTTAATTAATACACTTATAGTTCTATTTCTTTTTCATCTTTCTTGATATTAGGACTTCTCTCTTTCCCTTCACCTCACCTCTTTATCTTCTACCTTCTAAATTCTACTGTCAAAGTTGATAACTATTAGCTCTGTAACTCTATCGTTTGATTGTAAAAGCTAGATCAGCAGTGTTTACAACTATCTCAACTATATAAATATTATGTACTGTAAAGCTGAGCATTATTGAAGTTTCTGTCTTGTAGAACCTTTAGCTTTTCTTGGGAGTTTTTTTTCCCCTCCAACAACATAGCTTTCACTTTAAATGTAGAATTTATGTAAGTACGGCTTCTGTAGTTAGCTCTTAAATTCATTTATCCATTTGTTTACATATTATTTAAAACCCAGATGAAGGGTTTTCTTTACCCACCCTGTGCCTCCTGCCGAAAAGAAGCCAGTTAATAAATGCATAAGAGATTATAAGATTACAGAAATCACCTTCTGGGAATACCACAAACAAAATAGGACACAGAAACTAAAGAGATGTCACAACCCAATGTTATGTATGAATCTGGATCTGATACCAGTTTAGAAAGAAAAAAAGACTACAAAGTATTTATGGGACATTGGGGACATTTTAATTTGGACTATTAGGTAAAATTAGGGAACTGTTAATTTTCTTATGTGTGACTGTTTATTATGGTTATGTAAAATGCCCTGTTTTTAGAAGACTCATACTGAAATAGTTAGGGGTGAAGTATCTACATGTTGATGTCTATAATAACCCTTGACTATGACTTGAGCAAAATGTTAACCTCTCTGATTGTCATTAGTAAAATGAGATAGCTATCTCAAATGTGGAGGTCTGAAAAGGTTCAGTTGTTATTACTGTTACTAGCAAAACTAGCACTACTAATCAAAAATGGTAACACAAAAGGAAATTCAAAAACCAGTCTGCTGTGAATGAACTCAATACACAGCTAAGGAAACAAGGCAAACTATTAGGACACAAACATCAATTCAGGACATTAAAATATTTAAATTATCTTATATCAGGCAAACATTAATTTAGTTTTGTAGGATCAAGACTGAGGGGCTAAGTTTATGATTGATTTTAAAAAACTGTCTTATTGAAAAAGACTCTTTGATGACTGGTGTCAACAGGTGGTAAAAGAACAGTCAATTCAAATCAATTAGAAGTTCAATGGGCTCAAGCAGGGTCTTTACTTCCAAAGAATGAGAAATTAAACTAATGGTGGTAAATACCTACCTTTTCACAAAATTCTAAGTTTTCATCTCATAAAGTTTCCTTTATGCAGGAGACCAAAGACCTATCAGATGAAAGTAAAAGAAAGAGGCCAAAAAGAACAAAAAAGAACAGTAGGGCAAGAAAAACTGTACTTCTTATGGACAAATAAAGCACTGTGAAGAAAAAATGAACATGGACCAATATTATATTGTCCTTTGGGTGCTGAGCATGGAATATTTTTTGGGTGGGGGAGGGGCAGAGGGAGAAAGAGAATCTTAAGCATGCTCCACACCCACCATGGAGCCTGATGTGGGGCTCGATCTCACAACCCTGAGATCATACCTGAGCCAAAACCAAGAGTTGGACACTTAACTGACTGAGCCACCCAGGTGCCCCTGGTCATGAAATCTTTATTAAAAAAAGAGAAAGGGGGGATGCCTGGGTGGCTTAGTTGGTTAAGCAGCTGCCTTCGGCTCAGGTCATGATCCCAGCGTCCTGGGATCGAGTCCCACATCAGGCTCCTTGCTTGGCAGGGAGCCTGCTTCTCCCTCTGCCTCTGCCTGCCACTCTGTCTGCCTGTGCTCTCTCTAACAAATAAAAAAAATATTGAGAAAAAAAAAAGAGAAAGGGGGTGGGGGATGAAAGTGAAGGCAAAATGTCTGTGGTAACAAATACAGGTATACACTAAGGTGGAAGGCCTGGGGTTAATTTCAATAATCATCATGTAGTAATTTTTCCTTTCTTATAAGAAGCCAACTGGATATTTTTAAGTTCTATCAAACTTTTGGTGAGCCCCTACTGTAAAAGATAAGCTACAATTAAGGAAAAGTTAACCTCTAATAAAATTTTTCAATCAAAATCTCTGTAGATATGCAAGTTTGCTTTCTTCAAGGAAAACCTTGTCCCAAGTAAAGAAATGATAGTAAATAATAAATGGGGCGGTAATAAATGTTATCACAAAATCTTCTCCCTTTGAAGCAGTCATCTGGTTAACTTCATGGAATTTGTCTGGAAGTCTTAAGTCAAATCCTCCAAATCCAAATCTGTGGTGATACAAACTATACAAACTCCAGAATCCTGAGACTGTTCAGACCACAAGGATCCTACCTTCGTTAAATGGTTGGAAGCACTGTGGTCAATATCTAAATGTTCGTTATCATTGTTTTAGAGATTATCTAAATGATATTCCAAAAGCAAAGCACAATGGGCCACAAGACATCTATGGATATGGCGTTATGGGAATTCAGGGGGAAGTGAAGACTCCCTCTGGAGGAGGGTCTGGGGCAGGCTTCTTGTAAAGAAACGGCATTTAAGTTCTTTCTGAAAGGATGAGAAGAATTTGACAGCCAGTGTAGGGAGTTGGGGCAGGGAGTGTGGGAAATGCTGGAGAGGCTATCCTTCTAGGTCATAGTAACACTGTTAGAGCAAAGAGATGGAGACAAGAGTTCAGAGCACATCAGAAAATTAAAACCATCATGATGGTATCAGTTGAGATTTAGTGGGAGAAAAAATTCCTACCCTGATTATAACAACACATTTTACTAGGAAAAAGCAGCAGCATTTCACAGAACCTATCACAGAATCCTATGTATTCTAATACTAATAGAGAAAAAGTCCTACAATATATCATCTTGCAATAAATGTATATAGAGTTTACAAACATCTACTAAAATCTATTTGCCACAAATATGTTCCTTAAACCTAAATTTTGTGGCATGCCTGATATTTTATAAAAGAAAGAAGAAATCTGTAGGCTAGTACTTATTAAACACTTAACAACGTGCCATGTTCTCCCCTGCTCTGGGTCTGTCTCTGCAGTAGGGTTATGGTGGGAACAGCCAGACTTACATAATACTCTGCCTCCTTACATGGTCCAGGGCACACACCTGACCCACGCTGGACCAATCAGAGTTCCTTCCTGGATGGTGGGAATTCATCAGATTCAGAGATTCCTTGAAAGGGATAAGTGTAGCTAGCTGTAGGCATCTGTGTATCTTCCTATGAACTGGGAAACAAAACCAGTCTGCAGAGCGAAGAATAAGGCATATAAACAGCCAGGAGCAGAGAAGAAAGGCCCGACAATGGTTTAGTTTCTGGTTCCAGTTTGTTTCTAAGGCCTAGCTACATTCCTGCTAAAGGTTAAGCAGAGTCTAACCCACAAAACTATGAACAGTGGCCCTCACATCTGCCTGTGGCATCTGTGCAACACCAAAAAAGTACCTCTTTTTTGCTTTAGCTAGTTTTGGTAGATATCCGTTTCAAATAAGCTCTAACTTAACAAATATTGTGTTAGAGACAGTCACAGAAAATATCTCATTAAACTCAAAGTGCTGTATTTATGCAACTGTAAAGTTACAAATACATCATAAAAGTAGGATGTAGTGCTTTTCTGTGTGGCTTGGTCTGTGTTAACTGGCCTGAGTTTTGTTAAAACCAAAAAGTAGATTTTAATAGAGTAGAAATATTATTTCTAGTATTTTCTGAATTACATACTAAAAAAGTTTATCAGTTGTCAAGAATTGCTGACACATACTAACTAAACAGCAATTACATGCTCTGAATCACAAGTCAACACATACAAGACTGCAGACAGCCTGCATTTAACTTCGCCAATAATGTCAGACACAGGTTAAAAAATTCTAGCTATTTGTGGAGAGCAATTTAGTAAAAACACCAAGATAGCCTTTAAGAGCTCTCATACTCTGACATCCTTTTAGCCTTTCTTGGACCCAGCTGGCATGCTGTATTTTCACCTGGGAGGAAAACAACATATTGATTTTTTAATCCCTTCGTAACATGCACATAATTTTACACAATGGATAAGAAAAGGATATATTTTAATAACACATCAATATAGCTATTTTACAAACTGTTCTATCCTATACAAGCTTTTAACATGGAAGGAGATTAAAAAAACCCCAAACAACCCAGAAGTCCAAGAAAAAGAATCAGTAAGTGAAAGACCCTAAATTACTATGACCAGGTATACTTTTGAGTATTCCTTCATCAAGTACATTTCTGAAAAAGACATCCTGATAAATATTTCCCAGCGTTTTCAGTGGAGTAGCTGGGCAGGGATGGGAGAAATGGCACAACGATGTGCATACATAGGACACAATACCAGTATATACCAGAACTTTTATCAGCAGGCTTTTAAATGCAAATAACTATGCCCAGTCTTCCCGGTCCATGAGGTAAGAAATCAATACCTTTCTACCAGAATTCTCACTACATTACAATTTCAAAAGATGCTCATGATCTTCAGACATATCAGTGTATTCTATAACTCTTCTCAAAATGAAGTGGTGGTAACATTTTTAGAAAATCAGCGTTGATTTAAGGAACACACATTTACCAAAACCTACAGCAAAGCTACCAAGGAAGAAAAGTAATGGTAAGAAATGCACCAATTGATTCACTCACTCATTCAAATGCTTAGGCACTAGGCCTAGAGGTGTAGCTGTGAATAACACAGATGAGATTCTCTGGCCTCATGGAAGCAGACAGAACAGGGAGGTAGAACAAATAATTACAATACTACATATGCGATTTAAAAGGCGTCACCTAACTAACATTTAGCAATCAAGGAAGGCATTCCTAAAAAACAAATTTAATTTGACACTTGAAAGAGTAGTAGTTTATCAGGCCAGGTCAGGAGTGGAGGCAATGTGCCCAACACTGAGAGCAGTCGTTTCGAAGGAGATGAAAGCTAGGCATATTTGAAGAGATGAAGGAAGTTTAGTATTACAGCTCTCTGACAAGTTCAGTTTATGTGAAGAGGGAGGGAATCTTGGTTCAGCCAACTAAAAAACCTTTCAAAAGAAAGAAGAATAATATCAATTCCACCACCAATTTTATGCTTAAGATACTCAAAAGTTAATAAACGGTAACTATGGTATATAAGAAGCATTTGGATGTGTTAATTAATACTATAGTGTGACTGCAAACTTGAATGTAAATAATATTTAATCCACACTGTCCATTCAAGTCCCTTAAAAAAACGCCCAATTTCACAAATACTAACACAATGAAGGGTTTTCCCCTTAAAAAAAAAATCTAAAAAGTCAAATGTTTCAAAATGTTTCAAATTGCTTCAAAGCTTGATTATTTGCTGTAAAACATACCATTCACAAAAATGTTTCATAAAGATACATATGTTTGTAAACCATTAAGTGCTTCCCCTTTTATAGGTCACTGATGTAGATTATTCAAATTTCCGAAGCTCAAGTACTCTAAACCTAAAACCCAAGGTCATAAAACACAAATTGAAGGAATTTGAATATAGAATTCTCCCATGGAGAATTTTATTTACTTAACCAAAATGTGAATGCTGAGAAAGAGGCAGTTCATAAACTGCTAAATGAAGACTGAGGCTCTAAAAATACAACCATATAGTTGTTGCTTTTCTCAGAGCAATATGCTGTTGAGATGAGCAACTTGTGACTTAGAGTGATTACTTGGACAGACTCCCTAGTGGGTAGTTATGAAAGAGAATGCCTACATGTAATGGTCAAAATCATGAGAAGCACAGAAACAGGTCTGACTTGGGTGACACAAGTGTTAGCTCAAAGTTTCTGGGCGAGCTCTGCTTAGCAGTGTTGCTTGCCTTGGCTGCAGGGCCAGGATCCAAGGGGAATCTTGCACACTACTTCTTTCTCTCCTGTCTGGGCAGGTTGACACTTGATTCTCCTTTCTCCCTTCCTTCCCATCCCTGTGCAGTGGGTTAGGGCCCCGAGCCAGCCACCAAAAGACCCAGGACAAGACGACTACACAGGGAAGACAAACTACACTTAATTGGGCTCTTTCCAGGTGGGCAGAGGGCGGATTACATCAGGGTAGTGATGGTCTGCAACAATGTAAGGGCTTCCTATAGGAGCTTTCTTTTTTGAGAAGCATGTTGGTGGGAGACAGCTAAGTGACAGACTCTGGCTCTACAAGAGGTGGCCTTTGAAGAAGGAGCCATCTACATAGTTCTGTTCCCAGGATTAAACACTTTCTGGAAGGGCATATCCTACTCACTGCAGTATTCAACTATTACTGTTTTGATCTGCAGTGGTTCTGTTGCCTGCATTTTTTAAAACCGAAAGCATCTACTCTTTCAACTGTATGATGAATTTCTGCAGACTGGCCAAGAGCCTGGACAGCAACTGATACGGCACCCTCCACGTCTCTGTCAATGCCTCTACCCTCCTGTCCTCCTCCAGGACTCTTCTTTGTACTGCACGAAGTCTCTAGCTTCATCTACTTCCTCACACGTGACAGAGATTTGACCTGCTTTCCCCTCCTTTAAAAAAATCTGCCACTACCTAGGGTTCAGCCTGGCTTCCTAATTTCTATTACCCCAGAAAAGTGCAATATTCTTCTTGAAGGGCCCTCTGGTTGGGTACACATCCTAAGCAGGGATAGAATTAGAATAACAAGGACAGAGATTCTGAAAACAATTAGCTTATTGAAGTTTTCAAAGATACATGCCTGAAAGTAGGACTATTAGTTTATGCCCAATGAATACCCTGGATCTTCTGGGATTATGCAAATTTCAAAAGTTGTCTTCAGAAACTATTCTATTAATGCAGCAAACATTTCTGTCAGAAAGCCGAAATTTGGACACTATGTTCATGAGAATATAATACAGATCCTTTGGTCAAAGTAGCTCAAACTCTAATGTGAAAAATTTCGGAAGGTCACTAAAAATCCCCAGTTTGGGAGGAGCATTATATAGACTACCTCTACTTGGCTTGTTTTGGGGCTTGGCAACTGAATTCTGAATATCCGGATCTAGGCAATTATGATTACAGTATTGAAGATTCACCCCTGAACTCTGAATTTTGATTGAGAGTTCAGGATCTCTAAAACTAGAACAACTTTTATATTAAGTTACTGAGCCATGTGCAAGGGAAACAACACACTCAGCACAAAATGTGGCAGAGGTGTAACATTCTGGTCATTTTCTTGAATACCAGATGTCAGATCAATTTGCTTACGGTTACAAGGCACAAATAACTGCCAGGCTAGGAACCAACAGTTTACCGTCCACCTCAATTAGAAGCAGCAGCAACATGCCGTTGAAGATCTTACACCAGATTTCATATTTTACCACCCACCACTTTGAAAAATCACAAACATAAGAGACAATCCCACCACGAGGAGAAGATGCTAATGGGGTCACAGCCATTCTCTTTCCTCCTCTCCTTCTCCCCCCTCAACATGCAAACACACTTGAGTGTAAAGTAACACAATTCAGAAGTCACAGAGCTAAAGCTAGAGTACTATTACTCAACAGTGGCTCATAAAGCACATTTTGATAAATTATAATCCTGAGAAATTAATAAAACAATTTCTAGGTTCTAGAATGGAGATGGGCACATGTGAAAAGAAAGAAAATATTAAGTCTCTGCAGGGTCACTCTGTATCAATCCAACCTACTTTTAAGCACAGGCAGGTCTGACAACACAAGATGCAAACAGAAATACAACTACTGAGTAACTGTGTGCCCTGCCAAGCAACCAGCTATGTTCTCAGGTCCACCGCCGTCTAACAGGAAAGGGGAGGTACCATATTCATTAGCAGTCTTTTCTGAAACTGTCTTGTATGAGTAAGGAAGATTCACAATTTATACCTAATCACACTGTCTTTTTCACAGAAGGTATAACTCCAGAAATAAATATAGCAAATATCTTGTTTTTATTTCTTGACATAAAAATTACTATCAACTCCCACAGAGCTTTTCAAAGACAGATCATTATAAAGTTTACTTTGTAAAGGTTTAAATTAGAACAGTTCTTAAACTCATAAGTCAGATAAGTGGAAAAGAATCTGTCGGGTACAGAAGCGCTACTGCGGAAGTTCTCAAACCCCCTGCCCCAAATGATGACAAAAATTATTTTTTAAATTAGTTCTTAAAGAGGTATGTTTGAATAGTACAGTGAATAAATCCTAAATTCTCTCACTTGGATTTTTACATGTAAACAGTTTCTTTGTCAGCAGAATGCCTCCATTTTCAGTAAGCTCTTAATGGAGAGTTAACAAAACAAACCAACACTGGAATCAGCCCCTCCTCAGCAGTAAGGCAGATTCAAAATTCTTTTTTGAAGAAAAACTGCAATGTCTGGAGTGGCTTGTATTCAGCACTAGGTCTGAATCTGGGCTCTAATTTTTACTAGTTTTGTGATCTCAGACAAGTGATTTAGCCGCCGTGGGTCTTATATATATAAAGGGGATAGTCATGTCTACCACTCTGGTTGTAAAATTAAAGAATCTACAAGAATAAGTGACTGGCACACTCCAGGTACTTCCACTGCCTCTCCTCAGCTGGGATAGGAAGACTCCTTTTGGGAGTGAAAAATGCAGTAAGGCCCCTCAATCTTCAAAACAAAGCCAGCTTGGACACTTCTATGATAACCTGGACTCTAAAGCAATTGGATGGTAAATTAGAACTGCATCCTTTGGTCATCTCATCTAAGAGACAACAAAGATACAGAAATATGCTGAAAACATAAAGTCCATTATACAAAACTGAACTAAGAGATCTAAAGAATAAAAATTAAAAATGATCCTCTGCCTAGGTTCAAAGGCTGTTAGCAATGTAATCAGATCAAAATAACTACCTTGCAATCCACTTAGGTTTCTTCTCTCTCTTTCTAAATCTGACTGAAGTCTCCACTAATGCTCTGATATGAAACTAATTTAAATTTTATACTACTCCAGTGAAACAAAAAGCTCTGAAAAGTATGCGAAGTCTGAGGTTATTATGGAAACAAAAGAATGGAACATTGGTGCCCTTTTAAACTTCTTTGTCAAATAGCTCTGATTCTGAATCACCAAGTCTAGCCTTGACTTCATATCACTGTACTATCACTGTACTTTGGTAAGGGGATTTATATCTCATCTAAGACTCTTTAATGAATATATTTACTGTTTGGCTTTTTATAGAAAAAGTATGCCAAATAATGAGTCTTAAAGACTCATTAAAGAGTCTCAGAGACAAATTATTTTTTTTTAATCTTGAAATAATTTCAAACTTATGGAAAAGATGCAAAAATAGTACAAAGGATTTTCATTTTATCCTGAATCCAGCCTTCCCAATTGTTAACATTTTGCCACATTTGGGTCTCTCTCTGCATATTTTTTCTGAACCACCTGAAAATAAGTTGCAGATATAATGCCTCCTTATCCTCTAAATATTTGGGTGTGTTTCCTAACAAGGCCATTTTCTTATAACCACAATATAATTATCAAGGTCAGAAAATCAACACTGATACAATCTACAGACCTTTTTCTAGCTGGAATGCAACTGTGAAATATGTACCAGTAGTCTTTTACTTTTGCACAGTCTCAGACCAAAGAATCATCTGGATCAAGGGTTAACAAACTGTAACCTGTGGGCTGTTATTTAAAGCTGTTTTACTGGAAAAGAGCCACGCTCATTTGTTTATGTACTGTCTGTAGGTGCTTTAGAGTTAAAACAGCAGAGTTGAGTAGTTGTGAATACGACTATCTGACTTACAAAGCCTGAGCCTGAAGTATTTACTGTTTGGCTTTTTATAGAAAAAGTATGTCAAACCATGACTTAAACAATGGATGTGCATGAATATATTCACACTGACATTACAGATTTCTTTACAACATCAAAAAATAGGAAAGGGCACCTTGGTGGCTCAGTTAGTTAAGCAACTGCCTTCGACTCAGGTCAGATCCTGGAGTTCCAACATCAGGCTCCCTGCTCGGTGGGGAGTGTGCTTCTCCCTGACCTTCGTTCGTCTTCTCATGCTCTCTCTCAAAGAAATAAAATCTTTTTTTTTTTTTAAGGGGAAAGTCTACATGTTCGTTAATAAGTAACTGGTTAGGGGCGCCTGGGTGGCTCAGTGGGTTAAAGCCTCTGCCTTCCGCTCAGGTCATGATCTCAGGGTCCTGGGATCGAGCACCCCATCAGGCTCTCTGCTCAGTGGGGAGCCTGCTTCCTCCTCTCTCTCTCTGCCTGACTCTGCCTACTTGTGATCCGTCAAATAAATAAATAAAATCTTAAAAAAAAAAAAAGTAATTGGTTAAATAAATTATGGCCCATAGTGGAGTATCAAGCAGAAACAAAAACAACACATGTATATGGAAATAAAAATAGGCCCCCAATATATTGTTAAGTAGGAAAAAAGGCAGGTTATAAAAGACACGATCTCTTTTTTAAGGAACCATAAATATAACCTGTGAATAGTAGGTATATGCTTGTGTTTATAAAGTTCTTCTGAAAAGTTAACAGTGGTCTCCCTGGGTAGTAGGATTATGGTTGGCTTTCACAGTTTTCTTTACAGCTTTCTGATTTTTTTTAATATGGGCAAAAAATATAGCTTATACCAATTTCCCAACATATCACTTTTATCTTATAGAAACTGATGATTTTATTGTTAAATGTGTTTACTCATGAGTGTAACACACAGAAATTAAAATTCTGCTTCATGATACCTATGTTGCTTCTTTATGCTCAATGGCTTCCTGCTTAGACTTCTAACAAAATTCTCAGTGTTGACCAATTTACAAAAGATAATTCACACATCATTTAGAAAGTGAGCCATCGGTCCATACTCTACGAGTCTCTTGATAACGTTTAAAGAAATATAATGAGTTACCCAGAAGTAGTCTTATTTACAATGATTAATAAAACATTCTTATCTTTTCTAGTATACAGCACACTGTTTATATATAAGCAGCTTTCAATATAACCACTTATTTGTATAGTACGATTCAATATCAATGTAAATTAACATGCTTACAAATGAGAAACACAGCTGTCCTAAACCCACTTTGAACAGGTCATGTTCAATATTTATGTGGAGAAATACACAGCACGTTATGGAAATACTAAATAAGACTGACTGTTTAACAGGACACAGGAGTTAAGCGTGGTCGTTGCTGCCTTTTGCCCTTGCCCATTTAAAGATATGAACAAAACCTTCAACCTACTTTTACTTTTAGTCTATTTATCTGAAATTTCAATTAGTAAATGACAGAACTTCACATGTACAGTAAAATGAAAAAGTCAGTGCTAGAAATCTCAGGTTAGTCCCATATACTACTACTTTCTAAATGTTCTAAAACTACACTATTAATGACAGATAGGCTTTTTTCTATGCTATGACATGAACACTGTTTATTTCTATGAAATTCTTTTTTTTAAAAAGATTTTTATTTATTTATTTGACAAACAGAGATCACAAACAGGCAGAGAGGCAGGCAGACAGAGGAGGAAGCAGGCTTCCTGCCGAGCAGAGAACATGATGCAGGGCTCGAACCCAGGACCCTGGGATCATGACCTGAGCTAAAGGCAGAGGTTTTAACCCACTGAGCCACTCAGGTGCCCCCTCTATGAAATTCTTAATTTATCTTAAACCTTCCTGAAATTTAAATGCTTATCTGTGTTTTATCCTCACTTGAGATGGCTAGTAGCTGGCTGATCTCCACTTCTTAAAAGAACCCTTATTAAATTTCATTTTTTTTTTTTTT
>RCUC01130845.1:0-21960 GCA_003697995.1 Taxidea taxus jeffersonii
TTTTTTTTTTTTTGAGGCATCTCTGTCTGGTTTTGGTATTAGGTTATGCTAGCCTCATAAAACGTGTTTGGAAGAGTTTCTCCCTCTTCTGTTTTTCAGAAGAGCTTGAGAAGTATTGGTATTGATTCTCTGAATGTTTAGCAGAATTTGCCAACAACATCATTTGGTCCTGGACTTTGGTTTTTTGGGAGGTTTTTGATGACTGATTCAATCTCCTTGGTAGGAACTGATTTGTTCAGATTTTCTATTTTATCATGATTTGGTCTTGGTAGGTTGTAAGTATGTTTTTATGACTTTATCTATTTCTTCTAGATTGTCCGTTGGTTGGCATATAATTGTTTATGGTAGTCTCTTAGGGTCCTGTGTTTCTGTGGTATTGGCTGTAACATCTCCTCTTTTATTTCTGATTTTATTTATTTGAGTCCTTTCTCTTTTTCTCTTGGTGAGTCTAGCTAAAAATTTGTCAGCTTTGTTTACCTTTTCAAAGAACTGATTCAGTTTCAGTGATCTCTTCTATTGTCCTCTAAATCTCTATTTCTTTAAGTTTCTATTTCTGCTCTCATCTTTGTTACTTCCTTCTTGTGACTAGCTTTGGACTTCATTTGTTCTGCTTTTTTGTAGTCCTTTGAGGTGTAAACCTAGGTTGTCTGAGACTTCTCTTGTTTCTTGATGTAGGCATTTATCACTATGAACTTCCCTCTTTGAACTGCTTTGGCTGCATCTCACAAATTTTGGTATGTTCCATTTCTATTTTCCTCTGTCTCAAAGTATTTTTAAAATTTCTCTTTTGTTTTCTTCTTTGAATGAATCCATTGATTGTTCAGTAGCATGTTGTTTAACCTCTACATATTTGTGAATTTAACAGTTTATTTATAAAATGAACAGTTTAACAGTTCATTTCTAGTTTCGTACCATTGTGGTCAGGAAAGATGTCTGATACAATTTCAATCCCTTTAAATTTATTAAAACTTTCTTGTGATTTAACATATGATCCATGTTCCATGTGTACTTGAGGAGAATGCGTATTCTGTTGTTTTTGGTTGGAACGTTCTGTAAATATTGGTTAAGACCACCTGGTCTAACGTCATTTAAAGTTGATGTTTCCTTATGATTTTCTGTCTGGATGAACGATTTATCCATTAACCTAAGTGGGGTACTGAAGTCCCTTATTATTATTGTATTGCCATCTATTTCTCCCTTTATGTCTGTTAATATTTGCTTTATATACTGAGGTGTACCTATATTGGATGCATTCATGTTTACAGATGTTATATTCTTTTGTTGGGTTGGCCCCTTTATCATTATGTAATGCCCTTCCTTGTCTGTTCTTACACTCTTTGTTTTTTTTTTTTTTCTACACTCTGTTTTAAAGTCTATTTTGTCTGATGTAAACATAGCTACTCCAGCTTTCTTTCAGTTTCCATTGGTATGGAATATCTTTTTTCATCCCTTTACTTTTAGTCCATGTGTGTCCTTACATCTAACATAGGTCTCTTATAGGCAGCATATAGCATATATCCATTCATCCATTCTATGTTTTTTGACTGAAGAATTTAGTCTATTTACATTTAAAGGAATTATTGCTAGGTATGACCTTATTGTCATTTGTTAATTGTTTTCTAGCTGCTTTCATAGTTCCTCTTGTTCCTTTCTTCCTTTGTTGTTTGATTACTTTTTTTAGTAATATCTTATATTCCTTTATTTTTATCTTTTGTGTTTTACTATAGGTCTTTATTTTGTGGTTATCATGAGGCTTACAAGTAATAGTTTGTATCTGTAACAGTCTATTTTAATTTGATAACAACTTAAGTTTGATTCTATTCTAAACTCCCTGTTTCTACTGGCAGCAGCCGGATCATCATGAGTTTTGAGACGATAGGAAAGACACACATAACCTGGGGCTCTAATATAGAGCAGAAAGCAGATCAAGGGGGCATATTGGGCCCCATTCCTAGAATAGGTGGTGGAACGCCAGCTCTCTCATGGTCCAAGGCCATGGCCCCCACCTGCTGCACATGGGAGAGTGAGAGCCAGCAGCAAGACCCAAGGTTCCTTCCAACCTGTGGCTACACAGGTGGCACTGGATGGCCAGCTGATAACAGGGGCAGGGGGGAAGGGGAAGGAAAGTTCTCATCAGAGCAAGCCAGCCTCTTCCAGGAGAGAACATGGGCTCTGGAACTGGTCAGACCTGGCTTCAGATCCTAACTCTGCCACCTCTAGGCTCCTCATCCTTGGGCACATGGCTTAAACTGTCCAGACCTCAGGTTTCTCATCTCTAAGTCAGGACCTCTATTAGTATCTACCTCAAAAAAAGTGTGTTGAGTGCTTTCTCCATATCAGAATGTTCTAGGGGAAGGAACCATGAACAGGACATGGTCCCACTTCCCCCTAGAGCCTGAGTCTAGTAGAGGAGACTATGACAAATTAGCAAAAGTAAAGGTCATATCTAATTGTGGTTTTCCAAGGAGAATGAAATGTGGGGGGCTGGGGTGGGAATGGGGTAACACATGGAGGTGGGAGACCACTGAGAGAGAAGTTCTGGCTGAGGGGGTATTGTCTGATCCACTCTTAAAGTTTAAGTAAAAGTCAGTGGTGGGAATCCCTGAAGGAAAAGCACTCCAGGTAGGGAGGACAGAAGTGCCGAGGTCTGGAGGGCAGAATGGTTTGGCCTGTTCAAGGAGAGGGAGGTCAGTATGGAAGAAGCAGAGCAGTGAAAGTGGAGTGGTAGGGGATGAGGTCAAGAAGAAACAATTCCTAAAGCTGAATTCTCAGAATCTGGCACTTCTACTCCCGGGTATAGACCCCAGAGCAAATCCCGCACATGTGTCCCTGGAAGTGTACACAAGAGTGTTCCCACCCCTGTCTTCAACCCTCAATGGGAAAATCCAAGAAACAACTCAAATGTCCACCATGGTTGTAATGATTCAATGGGTGAATATATGTAGGACAGTTGCAGGATGGAATATTAATCAGTAGTCAAAAAGAAAGAATCACAGTGACATGCTGCCATGCAGACAATTTCTAGGAATATCTATTAAGAAGAAAAAAAATATAGTCCCAGGAGGTAAAATGCTGTTTTTAATACTCCCATTATGGGTTTATTTTTTTTTAAAGATTTTATTTACTTATTTGTCAGAGAGAGAAAGACAGAGAGAGAACACAAGCAGGGGGAGAAGCAGGTTCTCCTCTGAGCAGGGAGCCTGATGTGGAACTCAATCCCACACTGGGATCATGACCTGAGCCAAAGGCAGCTGCTTAACCAACTGAGCCACCCAGGCGTCACCATTAAAGAGTTTAAAACGACTAAAATTAAAATGATACATTTTAAAGAATGCAAATATTGGGTGAATCAAACTATAGAAAAAGGCAAAGCAAAGGCGTGAGGAGCCTAGGGTTCTAGATAATGGTTGACTCGAGCTTGAGGTGGACATGAGGAGGAGAGGTTAGATGTGAGGACCTCCAGCTTTGCTTTGGTTGTTTCTGTTTTGTTTTGGCTTACTTGACGGTTAACTTTCATACAATAAAGTTCAACAGTTTCGACTGTGAAATTAGTAAGTTAAAGCAAACATATACAGCTATGAAATCACCACTACAACTAATATAGACCATTCTCATGACCCCCAAATTTCCCTCCTGTCTAGTTGCTCTCTCTCCCACCCCCTCAGCTGGCCCCTGGCAACAAGTGGTCTTGCCTTCTGTCTCTGGTCTCACCTTTTCTAGAATCTACGTGAAAACTGAAGCATACAATCTGTATCTTTCGTTTCCGGGTAACTTTCATTTAACATAATGCTCTCAAGTCTCATCTGTGTCCTATGTTAGACGCGCTAACATATTATTTAAAATAACTGTGTGTCTAACTAAATAAAAGTAGTCCGTGGGTAGTCTAATGATATCTGAAACCGTGATGAGAGTATGTCATAGACTGAGGATTATGACTAATCCAATTCTGTTACCTGAAATCCAAATTGAGAGAGAAAGAGAGACTTAGACAAAAAGAGAAAGAGGTGGGTAAGAGGCCAGACCCTGTAGGATCTTTTAGCAGGTCTGATAATAAAGACTCAGATCTTTATTCTAAATTTAAGGGAAACGCCATGAGGCAGGGGGAGGCCAATAAGTTGGGCAAGGACCTAGGATCTAATTTCCACTTTCAAAGAAAATCTCTTTCTGGGCACTGCTGACTGTGGAGGATTATGGGGTCAGATGGAGGGGGGCCAGCTGGAGCTATTTTGGTCACTGGACAAAGTAGGTGGGGCCTGGGATAGTGCAGTGGAAATGGAGGGACATGGGTGGGATCAGAGTATATTTTGGAAATAGAGCCATATCTGGGATCAGCTCCATGAAGAATGCAGCACAGTGCCTGGCAGTGAATCAGTGAACTTAATTCACATTAATTCGCAGAAAAGGGGTGCCTGGGTGGCTCAGTTGATTAAGCGTTGGACTCTTTTTTTTTTTTTAAGATTTTATTTATTTATTTGTGTGTGTGAGAGAGAAAGCACAAGCAGGCAGAGTGGCAGGCAGAGGGAGAGGGAGAAGCAGGCTCCCCGCTGAGCAGAGAGCTGGAAGTGGGGCTCCATCCCAGGACCCGGGATCACGACCTGAGTGGAAGGCAGACCCCTAACCAAGTGGGCCACCCAGGCGCCCCAAGCGTAGGACTCTTGATGGCGGCTCAGGTCATGATCTCAGTGTGGCGAGATGGAACACTGCATCAGGCTCTGTGCTGAGCCTGTGGAGCCTGCTTGAGATTCTCTCTCTCCCTCTCTCTACCCCTCCCCTCCTCACATGCTCTCTCTCTCAAAAAAAAAAAAAAAAATTGTAGGGCGCCTGAATGGCTCAGTCAGTTAAGTGTCTGCCTTCAGCTCAGGTCATGGTCCTGGGATCCTGGGGTCCTGGGGTCCTAGCGCCCAGCTCCCTGCTCAGCGGAGTCTGCTTCTCCCCTCCACCCCTCCCCCTTGCTTATGCTCATTCTCACTCATGTGTGCTCTCTCTTTCATAAATAAATACAATCTTTAAAAAAATTTGCAGAAAAGACTTAGCACATCCTTACTGGCTGTTGGAAATAGCCCCCCAGCCAAGGGCTAGCACTTAGTAGGTGCTCAGTAAATGTTTGCTGATTAGGGCAAACTGGCTCCCCAGACTTTCCTGAGTAATCCTTGACATTCCCCAGAGCCCTGTGCTCTAAGAAGTGCCAGACTCCCTCTGGCTAGCATTCCTGACTCTGTGTAGATCCTTCATTTGGGGCCCCTACATTTTGGAAGCAGGGGAGGAGGGCAACACTCAGTGGCTGTGTGGATTCCTCAGGGCGGAATGTCAGGCAGGAGCCGGGCAGGCCTTCTCTCAGGGGCGTGCCCCCTGCCCAGCAGCCTGGCCCCTGGAAGGAGCGTGGGAGCAACGGGAGCAGCTGTGAAAATCCTTCAAACCTGGATAAAAATAGCTGTGGCCTCCCTTACCCCCTGTTCCCTATGGGCCTGGACATGTTTGTTTGCTCAGCTTTGAAGCTCAGAGCCATTCCCCAGACCCTGAGCTGAAGAAGAAAAAGGGAAAGCAGAGGACTGGGCAGGGGAGCAAAGAGGGGTAGCTCAGAGATGCCCAGATTCAGCCACAGAATGTCTGAGACTGAGCCTGAAAGGTGATCTGACCCTTCTCTTCTTCTCTTTTTCCTGGCAGATGGAGACATTGAGACCCAGAGAACAGTGAGGCCTGGCTCAAAGCCCCTGGCTGGTCACTGCTCGGCCTGGCAGAGGGTCACCAATGAAGAAGGCCCACCTCCCCCCAGGCTTCGCACAATAAATGCCCAACTTCTGTCCAGACAGACAACCATCCTGGCCCTCTGCTTGGTCCCCAGGGAGATGGGCCATGGCTCCCTACAATCCCTGTTGGAGCATCTCCCCTTCAGGGCCCTGTGGACGCTCTCAGCTATGCGGCTGCTGGACCCCTAGAGGCTTCTGGTCTAGGAGCAGCCGGAGCAAAATCCCAAAAGATGGGGCACCTGGGTGGCTCAGTGGGTTAAGCCTCTGCCTTCGGCTCAGGTCAGGATCTCAGGGTCCTGGGATCAAGCCCCACATCGGGCTCTCTGCTCAGCAGGGAGTCTGCTTCCCACTCTCTCTCTCTCTGCCTGCCTCTCTGCCTACTTGTGATCTCTCTGTCAAATAAATTAAAAAAAACAAAATCTAAAAAAAAAAAAAAAACCTCAAAAGATGACCCTCCTCCTGATCCCTGGGAAGGGCCAGATCTCCCTATATTAGGCCCTCACAAGCATGTCCTGAATGGGAGGTGAACACTTGGGTGTGTAGGAAAATATCTGGAATTGGGAAGTAGATCAGGGTAGGGTGTGTAGCTGGGGAGACTTTTTCTTAGGAGGAAGGTGTTTCCATTATTTCTGGTTCCCACCTGATGGGGAATTCCATGAAGAGAACATGAAGTTCTCTTATTCATCTTTGAAGTCCTAGAAGGGGCCCGGCACATAGTAGGTACTCAACAACATACACATTACCTTAAAAGAGGCAAAGAATGAATGAATGAAGCAAAAGGACTCTTCAAATGCCTAACTCATTCTACCCTGAAAGTGCAGTTGACCCTGACATTCATGAAGGGCACATCTAGAGGCCATTGCCTCTATGTGTCCCAGAAATGCTCAGCAGCAGGGTTTGGATGGTGGTTCTGATGACCGGCAGTCTAGAGGATATTAATAGATATCCCACAACAAATGGGTCCAGGAGAATGGAGCCCCATGAAGCAGAGGCTTTCGTCTGCTTTGTTTACCACTGTGGGTTCAGCTCTCAGAACAGAACCCAATGGGCATACAACAAAGAATTAAAGATCAGATGGGATCAGGAAATAGGAGATCAAACAAAGTTCAAATGATTCTTTTCTGCAGGACTTTTCAGAGCCTTTAAGGTACCAATGTTAACTGTTAATCACACATAACAATCTTAAGTCCAAACTCTGGTGCCTCAACACCTTGTAGTTCCCCAGTGACCAGCCCCATCTCTCTAAGATGGGACAGCACAACCTCAGGGAGGCCCAGGATCAGGCAGGTGTCCCATGGCAACAGTGCCAAGAAGCCACCCCTGAGGTGACCAAGGGCAGGAATGGCATATAGTTGTCTCTCACCCCAAGGAAGCCACTGCCTCAGCTGGGACCCGAGAAGACTGCTGGGCAATTGCCCTGGTGAGGGGTGGGGAGCAGGGACAGCCTTCTTCCCACAGCCAGTGCCATGCCTTCCTGGGGCAGAGCAGGGGTGGGGTGGGAGAACCCCTGGCGCTATCGGGGGTGGTGTTGAAGGGGAGACTGGAGGTGTGAAGCTCCCTCCCTCCCATGCCCTGCCGGCACATATACAAGCAACAAGTATTTGTGGGGCACGTCCCAGACTCCAGGCATGGTCCCAGTCCCGAGCAATCCTTCTGCAAAGATGACAGGTTACCACTAGCCAGGGGTAAGCGTGGCAGCAGGAATTCAGCGTCAGTCCCAGTCCGCTGGACACACTCCGTCCGCTCTCCGCCTGGCCCCACCCTGCCCCACTGGCTGGCCTGATGGATGATGGGGTCAGCAGGCTCATCTGTCCTCTGGGCTCGGTTCAGTCAGGGGAAGCTGCCCGCAGAGACCAAAGGACAGGAAGAGAGAGCAGTTGGGCTGTTTGCTAGCCCTCTTTCTTTTCTTTTTTTTTTAAGATTTTTTTAATTTATTTGACAGACAGAGATCATAAGTAGGCAGAGAGGCAGGCAGAGAGAGAGGAAGGGAAGCAGACTCCCTGCTGAGCAGAGAGACAGATTCGGATCTCGATCTCAGGACCCTGAGGTCATGCATGACCTGAGCTGAAGGCAGAGGCTTAACCCACTGAGCCAGCCAGGCTCCCCTGCTAGCTCCCTTTCTGCAGGGCCTCAGGTTTGCAGTGGCCGCACTCCTCCACCAAAGGCCTTGGCTCCCAGCAGGAGGCCTGTTTCCCAGGGCTCCTACCTCTAGGCTCCAAGAACCGCCTCCTGCCTCTGCCCCTCAAGCCCAGGCCTTACAGTATCAGTCCCCCATTGTTGCCAACCCTGGGGAGCTTCACCATCTCTTATTAGTTTCTCCAATGCTGCCTGCACTGCAATTAAATATTCCTCTATTACCCCCTGGGTTTGACCTCTGTTCCTTCCCGGACCTTGGTTTGGTTGAATGTGACAGAGACCCCAAATAGCAGTGCATAAATTAAGCTAGAAATGTCCTCCCCTCTAAATGCAAAGTCCACGTTCACATGGCAGCTTTGTCTGTGAAGCCATCTGCTCTTTCCAGCTCGGGGTTCCTGGAGCGTGCCTTCATTCGCCAGGCATTCGTTATGGGTTCACTTGTGTGTCCCCCAGATTCCCATGTTTAAGTCCTAACTCCTAGTACCTCAGAAAGTGACCTTATTTGGATAAGGTCTTTGCCGATGCAAGTAGCTAAAATGAGGCCATTTGGGTGAGTCCTACCCCAACATGACTTGTCCTTATAAAAGGGAAATTTGGACACAGAGACAGACAGCCACGGAAGGAAGACAGCCATCTACAAGCCAAGGAGAGGGGCCTGGAACAGATCCTTCCAACACAGTCTCAGAAGGAACCAGCCGCACTGACATTTCGATTTCAAGCTTCCAGCACCTGAAACTAGGAGAGTATGTTTCTATTGCTGGAACAGCCCCATGAGCAGCCTAGGAGACTCGCGCTCAGTGGCTCCTGCACCCCACCCACATTCCAGATGGAGAAAGGGAAGGGCAAGCCTGCACTTTATCTTCAAGCACCCAACCTGGAATTTGCATACATCTCTTCTGACCAAGGTCAGAAAATCAGCACTTGACCTCCCCTGGCTGCCCAGGAGCCTGGAAATGCCTTGTGCACAAGGAAAACATCTGTTATCATTTAAAAAAAAAAAAAAAAAAAAAGGAAGAATGGGTTTTGGGGGTAGTTATAGGTGCCTGGCACCAAATGCTGCAAACGCTTTCAGATGTGAGCAGCAAGAAGCTCTGTCCAAGGTAAACACTTAGGAAATGTATTCTCTCATGGGACTTGACTTTGAGTTCAGAGGCAGGGAGAGCTCAGGGAGGTTACTGCAAGGCTGGGGTTCCTCCCGGTGGCTCCGCCCTACACAGGCGGCTGGCTTCCTCCCCAGGCCGGAAGTCAGAAGGCTGTCAGTGTCCGTCAGTGTCAAGCCAGAAAACAGAAATCTCAATTTCACTCAGGGAATTGGTTACCCAGGGGAGGGTAGTGCCGAGAAGCCAATAGGGAAGGTGGAGAATCCCAGAGATTAGCCAAGCTACTCCCAGGATGGAGGGATAGAGGAAGGGGATGCTTGTTAGCAGGAGTGCAGGAGTCAGAGCCGCCCAGCCAAAGCTGGCCCCGGCCCAGGCCTGTCCAGTGCGAGCCATGAAGGAGGTATTTGGAGACCCCGACTTCTCTCCTTCTCCAGCCTGCCTGTCTCCCACCAGTGCCCCCCACTGGCTGAACCCAGCTGGAAACCAGCCATCACAGGTACCAGGGAAATCCAGCGCATAGGAGCTGATCTCCCCATTCCTCCCTGCTCAACCTCGACACTGAGAAATAAAGCCAAGACTGGAAGAGGAGGGGAGGGATGGAACTGGAGGCCTCTGTAGGGCAGGCACCTCGGAGCAACAGAGGCGTTTGAAGGGTTCTCAATAAGAGAGCAACACAATCCAGTGTTTGTTTTCAAACTCTAGGTCTTGTTGAGCGGAAAAGAGTTTAAAGAAGTACCAGGATGCCTTCTAAGGGCTAGCTGGGATTCTTCAGAGGTCCGGGGAACCAGGGTGGGGGCCATGGATAAGCAGATGGCCAAGGACACGGGAAGTGCTCAAGAAAGACGGAGCCTGGGACTCACGGGAGAACCATGCGGGACAAGCACAAATATGCCAGGTGACCCAGTTCGGTGTCCCAGATACACAGCTGCTGCATGGGGCTTGCCCAGGGTAGATACTCACTCCGTGACTCTGGTGTGCGGAGGCAGCCACCGTGTGTGCGTGCACACACACACACACACGGGCACACTCAGCAGTGCCACACCCGCTGCGGCTTGTCCTCACCTGCCTGCTAGCTGCCCTTCACATGGGTTACACCCCTGAAGACTACATTTTCTTAAAAGGCTTTCAGCCACAGGTAACAGAGGACTCCATTCAGAGGGACCCAATGGGCGCCTGGGTGGCGGAGTCGGTTAAGCTTCTGATTCTCAGTTTTGGCTCAGGTTAGGATCTCAGGGTGGGGAGATCAAGCCCCATATCAGGCTCTTTGCTGGGTGTGCAGCCTGCTGAAGATTCTCTCTCCCCTCACTAAATAAATTAATTAAACAAAAATGACTTAAAGATAGGGCTTTTCTCATCTCACCAGAAAGGGTGGTGGGAGTGGGCCACTCACCATCAGCCAAGTGATGACACAGCAGACCCAGGCTCCTACAACTTTGTCCTCTGAGGCATCTGGGTGGCTCAGATGGTTAAGCGTCTGCCTTCAGCCCAGGTCATGATCTCAGGGTCCTGGGATCGAGCCCTGCATCGGGCTCTCTGCTCAGCTGGGAGCTGCTTCCCTCTCTATTTCTGCCTGCCTCTGCCTGCTTGTGATCTCTCTGTGTCAAATAAATAAATAAAATCTTAAAACACACACACACACAACCTTGCCTCCCACCAGCCTCGACTGGCCTCCCCCCTGGGGCCGCCTCCTTCATTGTCCAGGGAGCAGACCCTGAGACAAGGATCTGGATGTGGCTAGCTGATTTGGGAGGGGAACCTAAGAAGCATGTGTCGGAAGCAGGGAAGGGAGACAGGGAAGGGAAGGAGGCCTAGACAAGGTATGGTAGCAGACAACAGGGAACTCTGCCAGCCGATGCCTAGAGCCGCCCATCCACAGGGGAGAAGCCTGCTCATGGGTCTTCCTGCTTGTGTCCCCAAAGAGGGGATGTGTGCACGGTTTTAGGTCACCCACATGCACAGCTCCACCATGCCTGGGGCCTGGCCCGTGCAAGCACATGCTCAGAGTATGTACACACACACACCAGCGCGCACACATATGTGATTCACATACAGGCTAGAGAGTTTATACCACCTCCCTGTTAAAACAAACATCTGGGCCTTGACCTTGATCTGTTGGATGCTCAGACAAAATACCATAGAGTCAGTGGCTTTAACAGCAAATATTTATTTCTCAGAGTTCCGGAGGCTGGAAAGCCCAAGATCAAGGTGAGAGCAGATCCAGGGTCATGGTTTCAGAGAGCCATCTTCTCGCATCTACCCGTGGCAGAAAGCTGCCACGCGCCCTCTTGTGAGAGCCCCAATCCCATCTGTGAGGGTTCCACCTTCTAATAGCATCACACTGTGAGGGTAGGATTTCAACAGATGAATTTGGGGGAGACACACATGTTCAGTTTATAACCATCTCTCACTGCTTCTTACTCTGGTCTGTGGCTTGGGCTGGGCAAAGCCTAGAGCATGAAACATTTCTGATAAAAAGCCCACCCTTAGGAACCCCATATACGGTAGAATTACTGGAGGGAAGTGAGGGGAACCATGGCAAGCCGGGATTCTCCAGCCCAGGCTGTAATCTCACAAGTTACCAGCAGGGGATGCCCAAGAGCCATGGTCGTGTTTCTGGTTTCTTGTTTTTGTTTTTTTTAGAATTTATTTATTTATTTGACAGAGAGAGAGAGATCACAAGTAGGCAGAGAGGCAGGCGGGGCGGGGGGTGGGTGGGTGGGTGGGAAGCAGGCTCCCAGCTGAGCAGAGAGCCCGATGCGGGGCTCGATCCCAGGACCCTGAGATCATGACCCGAGCTGAAGGCAGAGGCTTTAACCCACTGAGCCACCCAGGTGCCCCTGCTTTTGGTTTTTTATTGTTTTGTTTTTTTGTTTTTCCTAGTAGGTTTCCTGGTTTGTGGAAGGGTGTGTTTGTCTCTGGGTGTGTTTGAGGGAGAAGAGAGGTCTCAGGAGTTGGTCATGGAAGTTGAGCTGAGTGTGATGGATGCCCTCACCGCCAGTGCTGGGGACGCATCCCCCAGGCTCCAAAGCCCTGGCCCGGTCTTGGTGCTTATTTCATGTTAGATGAATAGCTGAGTACATGGATAGCTGGGAGAAGAGAGAGAAGAAGGAGGACTCAGGAGAAAAAGGTAAAGAGAAGAGAATCAGGAAGAAGGGTGAAAAGCAGACAGATGACGGTGGCCTTGGGGGGAAGAGAAATGCTAAGAAAGTAGGCGGGGGAGTCAGGGGTGGTGAGGGAAGGGGTGCAGTGCCTACCTTGGTGATTTGGCCTGAAATGTCTCTTCTTCCAGAGGTGCCCCACACTGCCCACCACAATGCTCCCCATCTTTTCAGGTCAGCTGGTGTTGGCACCTTTTTCAGGAAGGCCTCCCTGGGCCCTCAGTGGTGATCTGTCCCTCTTGCCTTTATGCTCTGGGACCTCTCTGTTCTGGTAAAAATAGGGGTGGTGAAGCCAGACAGACCCAGGCACGGTTTGAATTCAAGTTTGACCACTGCTGTGTGACTTTGGCCAAGGACCTAACCCCTGCGCCTCCATTTCCTCAGCCAGGGTAACACCAGTCGCTTCCTCACAGGGTTTTAGAGAGCACTTGAGTCAAAAAACACTTCGCACAGGCCTTGGCATATAGGAAGCATCAAACAGAAGGGACCAATGATTATTCTTGCCTTGCAGAGAGTCCCAACCTCAAATGCCCTGCCTTGCTGTCAAGCTGTCTTCGTTGACTTGGGTTCAGGAAATACTGTCATCAGGGGCGCCTGGGTGGCTCAGTGGGTTAAAGCCTCTGCCTTTGGCTCAAGTCATGATCTCAGGGTCCTGGGATCAAGCCCCATGTTGGGCTCTCTGCTCAGCAGGGAGCCTGCTTCCCCCGCCTCTCTTTGCCTGCCTCTCTGCCTACTTGTGATCTCTGTCTGTCAAATAAATAAATAAAATCTTTAAAAAAAAGAAAAAGAAAATACTGTCATCAAAATGAATAGTGAGCACCCCTGGGCACCCCTGGTTAATGCATGTGAGCTCTCTGAAACGCTCAGCTCTGCTTAATTCATTTTTTCACACTTACAAGATTATCTGTTACAGTGTCGCTCGAAATGAAACATAACTGGAAACAGCCTGCGTGTGGATGACAGGAGAGTGCATGAACTATGGGCTATTTGCAGAGCCTGTTACTAAAGAGTGAAAATGACGGAACAAGAGCGACATGTATCCACATGGAGAGATCTCAGAGGCGCTTCATTGAATAAAAAAAGCAAATTACAGAATAATGCATTCAGTATCCCGTAATATATATAGCACTTGAAAACACGCAAAGCCATGATACGCCATATGGCGACGCGTGGGAACAGAATAAACAGGAAGAACACTGATCATCAGAGATCAGGATGGTGGCACCCTCCCAGAAGGGGAGGGAATGGGGTTGGCAAAGTCTCCACGTGGCTTCAACTGTATCTGTAAGCTTATTTTTGAATTCCTTAAATATGGTATGAGACCTTCTCTGTTTCGATCTTCACAGCAGCCCTGAGCATGAACTATGCCAAAGAGGCTCAGGGAGGCGAGGTAAAGTGCCCATGCCTGCTCAGCCTCCTGAAAGCAACGGTGGGAATTGAACCCGGATCTCCTGACAGAGCTGCTGCCCTCTCTGTCAACTGAGGGCTTGGGTTTTTACTGAACTGCTGGCAGTGGCATCAAGGACAAAAAAAAAATTGCCAAGGAGCTCGACAGAGAGCTAAACTCTGCTAGGCTAGACAAGGGGAGTGGGCTCTGGCCCACTGGGCTCAGGGCTTGGCTCATGCCTGATAAGGGCTTGAGCCCAGGCCAAGCTAGGGGAGGTTTCCCACCTTTATGTCTTTCCTGATGCTCTCCTGATTGGGTCAGAGTTCAGAGCTCAAGCCAGCCTTAGGTAGGGTCTCTGTAGTAGGAGGTAGAGGCCTCCTAGTCCCTGAACTGGCTTTTCTCCTGCTCCCACAGACTCCCCCACTTCCCACCGGCACAAGCCACCCAGGCACAAGGCAGGAGGATCACCACCGAGGGAGCTCTAGTCCTGAGGACACTCCAGGATGCCCAACCAGGACCTCAACCACAGACTCTACACCTTCTGGGGGCAGAGACATTCCAGTTTGTCTAAGATGTGGCCTGGCATTCATTCATTCTGCCCTTTTATTCCTCCTTCCTTCCTTCCCTCCGTCCATCCCTCCCTCCTTCCCTGCCTTTCTCTTCCCTCCCTCTCTATCTTCCTCCCTCCCTCCTTTCTTCTTTCCTTCCCTTCCCCCTTCCTCTCCCTGCCTTCTGAAAACCTACTAGGTACTAGGACCTGTGCCAGTTGCTAGAAGACAGGGATGAGAGACAGACCCTCATCTTTCCAGGGACTCAGTGTCTGCTTGGGAGGTCAGATGTATGAACACATAAGCACCTAATAGACATTCAGTACATGTTTGGATCCAAGTAAGTAAGATTGGTTCATGTGGCCCAGAGAAGGGCAGGGACCGACTCAGGTCCCACAGTGGTCCCATGGCGTAACTGACACTGTGTCCCCAGGACTCCAGACACAGTCGAGGCTCTTTCCACTGCATCTCACCCTGCTGTGTGTTTGTTTGCTTTTTGAGTTGATGATTGTGAAATATTTCAAGTATACAAAAAAGTTTCAAGAATGGTATCAAGGCAGGGTGTGCCTGGTGGGCTCAGTTGGTGGGGCCCATGATCCTTGATCTTGGGGTGGTAAGTTTAAGCCCCATGTTGGCAGTGGAGATTACTTTAAAAAATAACTAAATAGGGATGCCTGGGTGGCTCAGTTGGTTAAGCGCCTGCCTTTGGCTCAGGTCATGATCCCAGCGTCCTGGGATCGAGTCCCACATCGGGCTCCTTGCTCGGCAGGGAGCCTGCTTCTCCCTCCGCCTCTGCCTGCCACTCTGTCTGCCTGTGCTCGCACTCTCTCTCTCTCTCTAACAAATAAATAAATAAAATCTTTAAAAAAAACCTAAATAATAATAGTAATAGTAATAATAATAAAAACGGGTTACCTGGGTGGCTCAGTCGTTAAGCGTCTGCCTTCAGCTCAGGTCAAGATCCCAGGGTCCAGGGATTGAGCTCCACATCGGGCTCAAGATTTGCTTGGCAGGGAAGCCTGCTTCTTCCTCTCCCACTCCCCCTGCTTGTGTTCCCTCTCTCACTGTCTCTCTCTCTGTCAAATACATAAATAAAATCTTACAAAGAGAGAAAGAAAGAATAACACCATATCCCTCAGGAACCCACCAACAGGCTTCATCATACCTTCCCGTGACCACTGGCTCCTCCCTTCCCAGCCCGATCAGTGCTCTCCTTGCTTCCTGGGACATGTTTCTTTTGCAGGGCTCACGTACAAGCATCTTCAAACAGAGACTGTGAGGTGTTTTCGGCACCAGCCAACCCTCTGATACCTGCTGAGTATCCAACAATTTGATTCACTTCTGGCACTTTTTTTTTAAAGATTTTATTTATTTATTTGACAGATAGAGATCACAAGTAGGCAGAGAGGCAGGTAGGGCCTCTCTGCTCAGCAGAGAGTCCAATACGGGGCTTGATCCCAGGACCCTGAGATCATGACCTGAGCCAAAGGCAGAGGCTTTAACCCACTGAGCCACCCAGGTGCCGCACTTCTGGCACTTTCTGTCTGGTAGTAGCGCCAGATCCCACCAGTTAAAGGGCTCTCTCTGTTCCATATGACCATCCCCACATCAGGCACAACCCCACCACCCCCTCCCCTGCTTTGATAATTTGCTAGAATGTCTTGCAGCACTCGGAAATACACTACTCAATGTGGTTTTTTGTTTGTTTGCTTAAATATTTTATTTATTTATTTGTCAGGGACAGAGAGCGCGCACAAGCAGGGGGGAGTGGCAGGCAGAGGGAAAAGCAGGATCTCTACTGAGCAGGGAGCCCGACGCAGGGCTCAGTCCCATGACCTCGGGTTCATGACCTCAGCCGAAGGCAGACACTCAATGGCCGGAGCCACCTAGGCATCCCAAACACTACTCATGTTTATCATTTTATCATATAAAGACTCAGAGGAGCAGCCAGACGAAGAGCTCCATCGGGTGCCCAATGTAAAGACTCACAGATGCCATTCATGAATAGTCTGGAATGGCTGATAGCGACTTCAGCAGCCCCTTCTCCTTCTCCAGTCGGGTAAACTGAGGCTCAGCCCATGCAGCAAGTTAATAACACAGCTGGGCCTAGAACCCAATTTCCTCGTCTGTCAAATAATGAACAGCCAGTATTTATTGAGTTGACAACATGTCGGGGATCGATCTCGTGGGGCCCGTGTTCTTATTATCCCCCGTCTACAGACGAGGAATCTGAGGCCTGGATGAGGAAAGAAGCCCCCCGAGGTCTCACAGTTGGTACCTCACCGGGAAATTGCTCTCTGGGAACATGAGGCGTTTACCTCCCTCTGTAATTGAAGGGATCAAAGTCATCTCAAGCAGATTTACAGGAAGCAAGACATTGTCAGCAGCTGCTTCCACGTCTCAGTGGGGGCAGGGGTAGGAAAACCCCTTCATATGGAAGGTGACCTCGACCCCACCCCAGCTGAGAATCAAGGGAGCAGTTTTGTGGGGTACACAAGAGCCAGAAATGTCAACCCTGCCACCAGCAGGCTGAGGGGAGAGGGGCCCCCAAATGGGGGAAAGGGAGGAAGGGAGATGGGGCAGGGTGTCCCACCAGCTTCGTGGCGGGAGGCCAGAGCCTGAGGAGAGAGGAGGGCGAGAGACATCAACTGAGTCATCACCATTTGTTCCAGGTGGGCTGCTTTTCATCCCCTGCCGGGTTGTCCCCCTTCTGTCGTTGCCCTGTGCCATTAGGAAAGTCGGTCACACACAGCCGCTGCATGTCTGTGGGGGCTGAGGGCACGGATGAGGAGGGAATGGTGGTCATGGTGGTCATGGTGGCCAGGTGAGGGGGGGTGCCCTGAGAAAAGGTGACGGTCACAGAAGGCGGGGCAGCAAAGGGGGGGCTCTGAGAACTCATCCAGAAGCCGGACCCAGAGTGAGTGACAAGAGACAGCAACAGCCCCTTGGACTTCCTCAGAAAGAGCGGGAAAGGCTTCAACTTCCCACAGCTCCCGGAATAGAGGTTGGAGCTGTCTTGTTTGGGTATTACAGGAAAAGCTCCCCAGAAGGCTGGAGGGCTTGGAGGTGTACCTGTTCCCTGTGGAAAACGCTCAGCACGGCGTCTCCACTGACGAAGCCAGGATGGCCCAGCGGCAGCAGGTACAGCGGTTAGAAGGCAGAGAGGACCCAGACTGCTGGGCTTCCTACCCTTGCCCGTGTTCCTTCAGGTGAATTACTTTACCTCCGCCCTTCAGCTTCTCATCTGAAGAACGCGGGTGCTAGTCCTACCTCAGAAGGTCGGAGGGAGGGATAAATGAGCGCCTGCATGTGAAACACTTAACACAGCACCGCAGCCACTTCCCCAGAGAGACAGAACCAGTGAGAAGAAATGCAGGGGCACCTGGGTGGCTCAGTGGGCTAAAGCCTCTGCCTTCGGCTCAGGTCACGGTCTCAGGGTCCTGGGATCAAGCCCCGCATCGGGCTCTCTGCTCAGCGGGGAGCCTGCTTCCCCCTCTCTCTCTGCCTGCCTCTGTCCCTACTTAATGATCTCTCTCTGTGTCAAATAAAT
This sequence comes from Taxidea taxus jeffersonii, assembly GCA_003697995.1. Lineage (NCBI taxonomy): Eukaryota > Metazoa > Chordata > Mammalia > Carnivora > Mustelidae > Taxidea > Taxidea taxus. The sequence goes on from RCUC01130845.1 coordinate 17,627, forward strand.
AAATAAATCTTTAAAAAAGAAGAAGAGGAAGAAGAAGAAAGAAATACAGAGATGTCTTAGCCTGTGTTCGGGTTATAATACCAAAGGACCACAGACTGGGGGGCTCAAAGGAACCACCATTTATTTCTCACAGTGCTGAAGGCTGGGAGTCTGAGAGCAAGGCATTGGCAGCCTTTATGTCTGGTCGGAGCTCACTTCCTGGGGCGCACAAGCACTTTCTTGCTGTGTCCTCATGTGGCAGAAGGGATGGGGCACTAACCCTGTGAGGGCTCTGACCTCAGGACCTACTCACCTCCCAAAGACCCCACCTCCAAACACCACCACATGGGGTGTTAGGTGTCAACATACGAATTTGGGGGGGACTCATCCTTTTAGTCTGTAGGTATATAAATATATATAAATATATATCTATATGAAGAAATTTGTTATTAGGTATTGGCTCACGCAATTATGGAAGCTAAGACCCAGGCAGGCAGGCGGTGTAGTTCAAAGGCCTGAGAACCAGACAGCCAGTCACGTAGATGTCATTCCAGGTCTGAAGTTCTAAGGCCCAGGACTGATGGATTGCCAGCCCAACTCAGGCCGTCAGAGAACAAATTCAAGCTTTTTGGTTCTCTTCTGGCCTTCGACAAATTGGGTAATGCGGACCCACACTGGGGTCTGCCTTCCTCAGCCCACCGATTCAAATAGTAACTTCTTCCAGAAACACCTGCACAGACACACCCAGCAATAAGATTTAACCAGCCACGTAGGCACCCAGCCAGGTGGACACAGACGGTTACACACAGCAGCTGGGGCACAGAATGCACTAGACACATACAGGCCATTATGGTCATGGTTTTATGGCTAAGGAAACAGAAGTTTCGAAAGGTTCGGTCCCTGGGCCACAGTCTCGCAGCCAGGATGGATGGTAGGCTGGTGGGCTGGGTCTCAGAAAGGAAATGCACACAAACACACCTGATGTGCTGCTTTGCCAATCCCCGTGATGTGAGTACTCCCCCAAGGCTGATTTCAAGCTACCAGCAGTTTAACAACCCGATCCCCAAATTCTGGAATACTTAACAGATCGGCTCTGTGAGTCAGTCCCAGCTGACCCTGGCATGCCCATGCCCATGCTGCTTCCCCGGGCCTGCAGCACACGAGGGCATGTCACAAACATTAGCCCGTCCTGCAGGCCAGTCAGTCTACAAGGTCCACTGAGGACCCTTCCTGCCCATTTTACAGAACAGCAGATTGAGGTACGGAGAAGTTCAAGTACTTCCCCAAGGTCACAGCATGAGCCCGTTACTTGCTGTCCTACTTCCTACATCTTCTTCCAGCAAGGTGGTCGATAAACCCACACGTGAACATCATCTCCACCACCACCCCCCTTTAGAGGGAATTTCCCAGGCCCCATGAAGATAGGATCCCCGTCCACTCCTACCTTGGCCGCTCTTCCCCCAAATCCTTAAGGTGACTTGGCAGGAGGGGAGTTCTTGTTGGCTGGGGCTCCTGCCAAGCCACACCTGCCCTGATGTTTCTGAGCTCGAATCTGTCTCGGCTTGTACCTGCCACATGTGGGCCTGGGGAAGGCTGTTTTGGCAGCTGGGGAGAAGAGGGCCTTGAGGGTGTCTGGGAGTGATGGTGTGTGACTCACCGTGCTTGGGTGGCTGAAAGGCTGTCGCTAAGGGGAGGGCCAGAACCCAGCCCAAGAAAGATTTTCGGCCTGCAGGCAAGCTGGTCCCATGCCAGGTAAGGGCTCAGGTGAGTCACACTGCTAATAGTGGCCTGAGGCTGGGCACAGACATCCTCCAGGCAGGGTGGGAGAGCTAAGAAAGTTTCATGTCCCTTGGCTCTCGTGGTCCCCTGGGCTGACGTGGGGGTCTCCCGCCAGCCGCTGCTGAGATCACACTCGGGGCTGCCAAGCTTCACTTGCTCCTTATCTTTGACGCTTCCAGGAGCCACGTGACAGAAAGGACATGGGAACACACCCCTCCTGCCATCTCAGGCCCTAGGGGAGAAGGGTAACTTCTCAGTGGCAGGTGGGGGGGTCGGGGGTAGGGGTGGTTAATCAGCAGCAGATGTGTAAATGGGACAGCGTCCTAAGGTCTCTGGAGAAGGAGGCTGTTTCCTCCTTTCTGGGAGAGCCCAGAGAAATGAGATGCCCTCAGACTCCTCATGCCTGGGGTAGAGTAAGGGCCCCTGATGGATGTGGTAGGACACAAGAGGGGATGGGTGGAGTTGCTGGGGTGGAAGATAGGGGGATGGGAGGGAGAGGGAGGGGTAGGGGTGATGGAAAGCCCAGCGGGTTTGGTAATGGAGCTCAGGAGCCAAGGTTGGAGCTGGATCGGGGCGGGGGGGGGGGGGGGCAGGGGGGGGGACAGCTGTGGCTGGAGACTGTGCAGGGCACCCACCCAGGTCATTCTGAGACCTTGGCATTTATTCTGGCAGTGCTAGGGAGGGAGAGGCACGGGGCTTGCTGGGGGGTGGGGGCAGGGCTACAGCTGCCCATCAGCCTGTGTCTCCAGGCTGGACCCCTCCCAACACCATCCAGTTCCCAGGGTCGCTTACTGTGTCGTCACTGAGTGAGAGGAGTGCCCCCCCCCCCTTTGGATAGAGCTAGAACACCAGGTTCCAATTCTGATTGCTGGGTGAGCTTGGGTAAGTCTCTTACCCTTTCTGTTTCTCAATTACCTCTTTGGGGAAACCAGTACCTACCCCTTAGGGGCGCTGTAAGGATTACATGAGAGGGTGGAAGGTCCTGCTGCCCAGCAGGTGCCCCACCCATGTCAGTTTCTTGGGGATGGGGCTGGGCAAGAGGTAGGGCAGGCAGCTTCCTCATACCCCCCTCCTGGGGGGGCGCCTCAGGATTGGAGTCGGCTGGACCCTAACTAGCCAGCCTGACTCAAGACTGTCCCTGAAAGCCCAGGATCCAAGGACAGAACCTCCCCTCCCCCAACCCAGGGAGAGGGCTTTTAGTCTGCTTGACCCCACTTCTGGCTCCATAGGCCTCTGTGGCCCCCAGAATAGCTAGAGATCCTCTGGAGTTGAGGAGGCCAGAGAGGGATAGTCTTGATCTTCTGGGACGTAGCCTGGCTTTCCGGGAAAATGGAGGAATAACACATTCCTCCTAAAATAATTGTCCTGGGGCTATTTCCAGAGGTTCTTAGTGCCCAGGCCAGAAATGGCCAGTGATCTCGATGCCTGGGTACCTTCAGGACAAATGGCACAGAGGCCCAGCCCTCTCGCTGGCTGGCTTGCCTGCCTGTCCAGCCCCCAGCCCAGAGCAGATCCAGGCCAGGCTGAGGTCCCACAAGGGAACTGTTAACACTGCTCCCCTGGTCCACTGAGTTCCTCCACACCTCTCTTCCACCTTCTTGGGGGCCCTCTGATCCCTCCTCTTGGATCCCTGTTTCAGCAATGATAACCATCCTACCCCAGGTCAAAAAGGCTCAGTGGCTCTGGGCTCAGGAGGACCCACCCACACAGGGCCTTCTGTGTAACAGAACGTGACGATCCTGGGTCTGATCATTCAGGGACACCAGATTAAACCCAGACCAGAGAACGTTCCCTCTCCAGACCGACATGACTGCGCTCTTCAAACACGTCCAGATCTTGGAAGACAAGGAAGGGCTGAAGAGCTGCTCTGGGTTGAAGGACACCAAAGTCACCTGAGAACGAAGGCCACGCGTGCTCCTGGCTTGAGGCTCGCATGGGAAGAAGAGTTGTTACGAAGAACGTCCAAGAGGCAATTGGTGAAATGTGGATGTGGACCGCGTAGTAGATGATCATACCCTCCCATGGCCAAATGTCCTGTATTTTGTCATTGTAGTGTGGAGGAATGAGAAGATGTCCGGGATGTCCCTTGGTCCTCGGTATAGGGACGACTTCGTACCGGGACCTCGCAGATGTGATCTGTTCTTCTCCTGGCCCTGCGGCCTCTGCCGTGATCGTGTTCTGCCAGATCCTGGGTCAGGCCATGAAGCATTCAAGCTCGATCCTCCTCTTTGTCTTTATTGGCGAGGGTGGTAACAGAGCCGCACTCTATGTCTTGTGTCTGCCATTGTTCGATCCAGATGTCAGCTCGGGTAGGAGTAATAACCCAGAATCCTGGAACAAATGGGGCCCCTGTGATCGGTACAAGTTCTACTCAATGAATGTAGATTACGGCAAACTGGACATTTAGGTCCAGACTTCTAAATGAAATGTTTCACTATAAAGCTGCTTAGAAGGACGGTCTTCCAGGAACAATCCGCACAACTTTCCGCTCACCCAGGAAATATTTCCCCTCCACAAGCATGAAATCATGTTGAGGTATTGTGTTGGGGCTTACCCTGACTAATAAATACCTAAAA
>RCUC01130846.1:0-16856 GCA_003697995.1 Taxidea taxus jeffersonii
TGGGAGAGGCTCGAGGGTTGGAAACCTCTGCCAGTGGCTGGAAGGTGGGAGAAAGAAGGGCTGGGGCTCCATACATGTAAGAGGTAGAGACACAGAGACATAGGCCAGAGACCCCCAACACAGCTTTATTCACACCCAAAGCCCACTCTAACAATCTTGCCATGTGTGGGGTCCAGGGGTGAGGGGGGACAGTGGGGGTAGGGCCTGAAGGTGCAGTATGGGGCTCAGGGCTCCTGAGTTACTCATCACTCAACAAATAACCCAAGATGGCAACCCCATGCTCCTTCCAGTGGCCCTGCTGCATCTCCCCACCCCACCCCTCCAGTCTTAGCCGCTGCTCCCAGGGGGGCAGGAGGAGCTTCCATCGCCATCCCGGGACCCCGGCAGGGGCTGGCCCATCCGATCCACACACCAGCAGGGACCTCGGCGCTGCCCCTGGGAGGAGCGGCACTGGGGAGAGAGGCACGGAGGATCAGAGGGGCCACCGTCAGGCTCCAGCAGGAGGGACTGGAGGGACCAAGGTACTGAGTCTCTTGCTCCACTCTTCTCCACCCACTAAATTGGCCCTATTCTTCCAGGCCCGAACCAAAGTTGTCAAGGTGTGGTTCCCAAACCAGCCTGGGCCATCAGCACTAGGGACGGCTTAGAAATGCAAATTCTCCCCTTGAGTTCACAGCCCCTAGGCCCCTAGGTGACCAGAGCTGTCTCCCCAGTGTGAGCCTGGGACTTAGGCATTCCTGAGTCAGGCAGTCTGGCTCCATTACTATAGCATGTGGCTGTCCTCTTTCTTTGTGTGTGTCCTAAAGTGGGGAGATCTTAAAGGCAGAGGCAGTCTCCTTAATGCCCTTTGTAAGTGCCCCTCACCCCATCTGTCGTAGGCACCTCATGCTGCTGGATCAAGGGGCAGAGAGGAGACAAGGGGCCTCACCTGCCGCTTCCGGTAGAAGCCCCGATGGTCACAGTTAGGCACGTAGAGGGTGTGAGCCCCTCGGTACACTTCAGTCTGTAGTTGCTGGAGCACTGAGTCCAGATGTCTGCGGCATGGGCCCTGGGAGGAGGGAGAGCAGGCAGCTCAGAACCAGCCCAGCCTAGCTCTACCATGCCATCCCTGGCTCCCCCAGCTGGGCTCCCAGGATGTGTACATGGGAAACCTCTCCACGCCCAAGGGGACAGCCTGTGATGGGAGTGTCCAGGGCTCCCCACCCCTCCGGCTCTCCGCCAGTCGCAAACGCACCATCTCGGTGTCTTGGACACCCCCAGGACTGGGCCGGCCCGGAGTGGTAGAGGACCCTGTATTCCTCTGTTGGTCTCTGCGGTTCACTTCCTGGGGACGAGTGGTCCCTGCTTGGGGTTTGCTCTCCTTAGGATTCTCTCCTACAGCCACAAGAGGAACGGGGGAGGAAAAGTCCAAAAATTGGGAGTCAAAGACCAGAACCAAATGAAGAGAGCCTTGCTCACCCTGACTCCCTGAAGTGGGAGGAAGAGAAGAACTTTCCAAGCAGTGGAAATGAGGGCAGTTAGAACTTGCCTCCACCTGTACCTCCTTCTGGCCTCAGTTTCTCTCTCTGACAAAGAGTGATATTACCTTTCCTGACAATATGTCCAGACTAGTCTTAAGGCAGAAGCACTTTGGAAAGCAAACGTAGTAGAGTATAAGTACAAATATATTGGGAGGCCTTGGGCTTGGGGTGAAAAGACCTGGATGTTCCCCCTAGAAGCCAGCAGGGGGTGCACCAAGCCAGGGAGATGAGGCAGAAGAGCAAGGGCTGTGGGAGGGGGTTAGCAGGGACCCAAGTGGAATGTGTCCCGGGTGTGACTCAGCCCATCCCTCCCAGGCTTTAGACATGGTTACTTTTGGGGCACTGCAGTGGGGGCCTCTCCCTTCTGGTCCCCCATATCTCAACCCACCTCAACCCCAGGGGTCCCAGGGGTCCCAGGAGCAGGTACGATTCAGCCCTTGACCAGGACAGGCAGAAGACAGGTTGCAAAGATGCAGGGAATGAAGGGCTTCTAACCTTCAGGCTGTTCTTGGCTCTGGAGAAAGTGTCATACATGGTGTCTGGGGAGCCTAGGAAAGCTCAGGATGGGAGGGGGTGAGGAAATAAACTAGGACCACCAGGATGTCAGGGTGAGGAAAGGCAGGGAGAGGAGTATGTACTGCTTGGAACTTGTCCCAGCTGAAAAATTAGATATTATGGCCCCAAAGGGATCACCTCTTCCTTTCTGTGCCCAAAGACAAGCTCTGCTCAAGTACCCAGTCCTCAAGCCTAGACAGTTGCTCCCACCTGCCTTATACCCGCAGCCCAAGAGCCAGTCCCTCTGCAATCCTGACTGTGATCCTTTTTCCTCCACCCTTCTCAGACCTTGCCCCTCATTCCCTCCATTTAGCACCTTACCACGACCATGCTCCCACTACCTTCTCCGGCCCACCTAGACAACCCTTTCCATGAGGACCCCTAGCAGCCCGGACCCAGGCATTTGGACTGAAAGAAACTCCCAGTTAACTTCTCATCCCTTCCCATGAAAGAAACCAGGAGCTCAGATGCCCCTGGGGTGGGGGGACTGCTTTCATTTCCTGCCCTCCCATGTCCTTGCTACCCCCCACCTTTTGGATTCTGACTCACTTCTGTCCCACCCACCCAATGACTCAGCCTTCTATTTTCCTCCCTGGGGTAGGGTGGGGTAGGGTGGGTGGAGGGTTCTGAGCAGCTTTAAATCATAACCTTGATTTGGCAGATTCCTTCTTTTCCCACCTCTATCCGCTTCTCTTGAGGCCCCCAGAGCCTGCCCTCTGACCCTAGTCTAGTCTGAAACAATTCTGGGTTTGGGACATCTTCTGTTCTAGAGCCCATGCTCAGGTGCTTTGGACACCCTGATATTAAGGGGAGAAGGGGGGACTATTTCTCAGTGTGTGCAGGATTTGGGAGTCTGGATTCCTTTCTCTCCTTTTCCAAATGGAAGCTGGGAACAACATCTGGGTCCTTTCTCCAGCTGGGAGTGGGGATGGAGGTGGGGGGGTTGAGGGAAGGAGCAGGGATGCTGTGGCATATGGCATGGCCCTAAACCCCTCCACGCTCACCTTTCCGTTCAAGAGAAAATAAATCGGGGAGGGGGGTGGGAGGTTAAGAGCTCAGACATTTCCCTGCTTTGTCCGCAGAGCCTGTAGCCACACCCCAACCTTCTAGCTGCTTCCCGCCCTTGTCCCTTCACCCCCAAAACGTGCCCACCCCCAGCCCCGGGCTAGGAAGAAGAAGCATCCCTGACGGAACCCAGAGGCTGGCAGGTCCCTGCCCTCCAGGACCCTGCCCGCGGCTTTGCGGGCCTCACGTGGGCGGGGCAGGGGCGGGGCGCCGACTCACCCGAGGGCCCGCGAGCCCGGCGGCAGCGGCCGCGGCCCAGCAGCAGCGCCCGCAAAGGCGCCTCCTCTTCCTCGGGCGGGTGGCACTGCAGTCCTGGGACGCAGTTGGGGGTGTAGACCCCGCACTGCTGCCCCTCCCTCCTGAGACAGCCCCCAGCTTCCGTACAGCCCTCCGCCGGCGGCCCCCCATCCTCCTCCTCCACGCAAGCCCCCGGACAACCCGCCTGCACCCCCTGCCCGCAGCCTGGGCACCGTGCCAAGGCGGCTCCTGAGTGGGCTGCGAGCGGCAGAGTTAGCAGCAGCAGGGGCAGCAGCAGCCTGTGGGGGGTCATGGTCAGGATTTTTGCCCGGTCCACTCCTCCCAGAGCCCTCGCAGCGCAGCTGCTGCCCGCCGCCGCCCCTCTGCCTTAAGTAGCCGCCGGTCAGGGGCCGGGCCCTTTAAGAGCCAGGTGAAGGGGGGGGGTGGGGGAGAAGGCAGGGGCATTCCCTAAACTGGGTGGAACTGGAGAGGGCCCCCCCCACCTGGGTCCTCCCCACTTTTCTCTCCCCCCTCCCTTCCCAGTTTCTGTTTACTTCCCAAATTACTCTGATTTTTCTTGCTTTGTTCCAGGGACTCGAGGTTGGAATTTGGGAGCTGGTCAGCTGGCTGGAGGCACTAGAGGGTGGGGAGGGCTGGAAGAAGGAAAGGACGGGAGTTTGGATGAAGGGGAAAAACCTGGAGTCCAGTTCATGTGTATGCATGGGGAATGAAGGGGCGCAGGGACTCTGGTGGGGAGTGAGGGGCCTGCTGTCTGAAAGGGAGGGGGAAGGGATGGTGTGTGGGAGTCACAGGAGAAATGTGTGCAAAGGGAAAAGACAAAAGGCCAGAGATGATGGATAATGGGGTTTTGGGAAAACCCACTGCTGAGAGGAGCAAGTAGCCTAAGGGAGAGGAGAGGAAGAGCAACGTTTGAGATGTTCCTATGGGAAAACAGGGGATCAGGGGGTCAGACTGGGTGAAGGTGGGGGGAATAAGGGGGAGAGGGTGGGGAGGCACATTGAATGTACAGGTTTTAACCCTAGGATGGCGGTGTGCAAGAATGAGAATAGCTGAACACCCGGCAGGTAGGGAGGGACAGGGTAGGGGTGGGGGGTTGGCCCACTGAAATTATGGAGGTGGAGGGGGGTGGGGCAAAAGTTGGGTGCTCTTGGCAACAGTGGACAGAGAACAGACACCCCCCTCCAACTTCTGTCCTTCAGGTTAGCTTCCATTCCTTTCCTTTCTTAGAATCTGCCCCTTCACCCCCAGTATCAGCCGCTGGTTGTCTGATTCAGTGTCGGGTTTTGCTTTGCCCAGGGGGCGCTGGACGGGACCGTCAGGGTATTTCTGCCTTCACTACACAGTCTACCAGCCCCTCACACCCACCTCCCCTCTCCAGGGCAGTGCCCCGCCCATTCCCAGCCCTCCTAGCTGAGCCTGCCTTCCCAGAGGCTAGAGGCAGGAAGAAGGACCGCTTCTCTTGGCAGCTCTCGCGGGCCCTGCTCAGGATTACGCAACAAGAGCCATCTCATTCTTTCCTAAAACAAGGGCTCAGGCCCGTGACTTAAGTTTAAAATGCTGGGCCCCCAAGCAACAATGTCAGCAAGGGCTTCCGGAACTTTTACGCAAATACAAAAAAAAAAAAAAAAAAAAGAACTTCACTCCCAGTACCACTCCACCCCCTGCCCTGGCTACCCTGGGACCCTAGAACATGAATTGGGGGAGCAGTGTCTTGTAGTAGCTGTGAGACACTGAGGCAGATGAGACAGGCTGGGAGGAAGGGAGTTCCGGGCCTGGGAGAGGGAAGCTCTTCTCCACTCTGCGGAGACTCTGTGACCTCCTGCCCCAAGCTCTGAGCCCAGGGTGGAGAGCTCAGTCCTGTCCCCAAACCCTTATCACTGTTTATTTTGTCCTGCGGATGGGCTCCAGCTTGTTGCTCCTGCATCCGACAGGAAGTCCAAAGGAAGTTTGGGATGAGAAAGAGATGGACATGCTCCCTGCAGGATTCCAGTGTGATTTTTTAAATGGTCATGCTTCTCCTTTGTGGGTTATACTGCTGGAGAGCCCAGTACGTGGGAGCCTCTCCCATCCGCCCTTCCTTCTCAGGACTTCCTTCTCAAACTCCCCATCCCCCCTCCCGCATCACCACCACTCCTACAAGAGATTTGCCCTGTTTACTGCTCCCACCTGCCCAGCTTCTCCCTCCCTGTCGCATGAGCAGGACCCCCAGTCCAGGACCACCACCATGGCGGGGGTACCACACTGCCCTTTTCCCCAGCCCTCCAGCGTGGACGTCCAGAGCTGCACTGTGTGAGTGTTGGAGTCTAACCAGTCTTTTCCTTGCAGACTGAGACTCTGGGACTCAGCTTTTTCCTCCCTTTGTGATGCCCTTTACCGCAGCCCCAGAAACAGTGGGAACCATTGGACCTGCCAAGTTTTCAGGATGGAGTACGGGCCAAGCGGCAGACCTATGGGTCTTGAGCCTCCTTGTGACAGAAGAGTTAGCTGAAAGCTTTGCCAGGGCTGTGAAAACAGGCTTTTCCAGCAGTAAACGCTGCTGGGCCTCCTCCTTCTCTTGCCTGGGATGCTCTCTTCTCTGGCTCCCTTATGCACTGTGTCTCACACACACAGCCTGTCTGTCCAAATCCCTGACACCCCAGGGGCTGGCTTCCTTTCGAGAACAAGGGGTGAAGGAAAGGGCTTGCCTAGACCCTTTGAGCTTTGAGTCTGAGGAAAGACAAGTGATGGCCCATTTCCCAGACGGAAAGACCTGGAGGTGTGTATCAGGGACCACATCAGGAAATGGCCCAAGTCTGGTGTGGGCTGGATGGGAACTGTTGTGATAACCTCAGCTGGCCTCCAGCCTCCGGTCCCTGCAGTCTCTCTCCCACGCAGCCTTCCTGTTGGTCCTGCAGCATCCAGTCCTGCTCACGTGACTCTCTCCTCTTCAGAACACCTCAGCTGAAATGCCAGGTCCCCTCCCTCCCACCCGCATAAGACCTGTGCTCCCAAGGCGCCTGGGTGGCTCAGTGGGTTAAGCCTCTGCCTTCTGCTCAGGTCATGATCCCAGGGTCCTGAGATAGAGCCCTGCATCGGCATTGACATCCTGCTCTCTGCTCCGCGGGGAGCATGCTTCCCCCTTTCCCTCTGCCTGCCTCTCTGCCTCTGTCAAATAAATAAATACATAAATAAAATCTTTTTTAAAAAATATTTTATTTATTTATTTGACAGAGATCACAAGTAGGCAGAGAGGCAGGCAGAGGTGGGGTGGGAAGCAGGCTCCCTACTGAGCAGAGAGCCCAATGTGGGGCTTGATCCCAGGACCCTGGGGTCATGACCTGAGCCCAAGGCAGAGGCTTTAACCCACTGAGCCACCCAGGCACCCCAATAAGTAAAATCTTAAAAAAAAAAAAAGACCTGTGCTCCCATCTACCATCCACGGCCCTGCGGACAGTGAACCTGAAAGCACTGGCTGGTTCAGCAACATGGCTGGGTCACCCTCCCCAAAACCCCCTTGGTGGTCTCCCACCTCTGAGCCTGAACAGAGATTAGGGGAAGCGGATGTGCGGCCTGATTGATGCTCAGAGGTGATTTCCTCCTCTGGACTCTAAGCTTTCAACCCCAGGGATAGAACCCTCATTTCCTTCAATATACACCAAATTCCATCATCTCTTCCTCAGTGCTGGGCCAGCTCTCTGCCTTCCTTTTATTTCATCCACATTGTTGTGTTGCTGTCTTAAACTTTTGTTTATCTTTTCCTGTGTCCTACTTTTCTGGTTGGATTTGGAGTACTTTAAGGACAGGTGTCCCACACCTTCTTCATCTCCTGGCCACCAGTTACCGTTTAAGGAGTTTGGAACTGATAAAAGTAGAAGTTGGTGTTTTTGGTGGGAGCAAAGGGCACTGAGAGAGGTGAAGGGAGGAGCATTGTACCTCTTCTGGAAGCTCTACCATTGTTCCTGAATTTCTGGGCTAGCCCAGCCCACCCCAAGAGGTTTCCTGGCCCTCCCACCCCTTCAGCCCTCCTCTCTCTTTTCCTCTTTTTCCCCCTTGCTCTTAGGGTAAAAGCCAAAGAGTCTAAGAGGCCCAGAGGACGGTCAGGGTACAATAGGAGAGGGAAACCTGGCCCCAGAATAAATTAAAGAGGGCTTTCTGGAGAATATGACTTTATACTAGAATTTGGGGGAAGAGATTGGAGGACAGCAGGGCGTTTTTCTAGACTGGGCTGGAGTCAGCCAGCCAGTTTGGGAACTGGGAATCATTAGTGGACAAGGAGCAGCAACTGGGGATCTGAGATTTACTTCTTCGCAATTAAATGAATAAAAGTATATTCAATAGATTCACAGAGCATCTATTTATGTGGATGTAAATAGGTTATATGGACATAAATAGGGAGAAATTATGCTCTCAGAGAGCTTAAGATTTATAGCTGTCCATCCAACACATACTTCATAACCACTTAAAAAAAAACAACAGGCATGCTATGGTATTCTGGGGTAGAATGTAGACTGTTGCAAATAAATCTAACTGTATTATAGGTCTATGACATAAACACATTGAAGGGGCTGAGGGGCAAAAAGGTGCTGACCTAAGTAACTTTAGAAAACAGTGTTTTGGGGACTCCTGGGTGGTTCAATTGATTAAGCATCTGCCTTTGGCTCAGGTCATGATCCTGGGGTCCTGGGATCCACATTGGGCTCTCTGCTCACTTCTTCTCCGTCCCCCTCTCCCTCTGTCTTCTCTCTCTCTTGCTCTTATGCTCTCTCTCAAATAAATAAATAACATCTTTAAAAAACCTCAGGGTTTTGCCTGGGAACTATAAGGATAAAGATAAAAGGTATGACATAATCTACTGTGCTCTAGTTGATAAATTTTCTCATGGGCTTATAGGTTACAAATTTTTTTTTTTTAAGATTTTATTTATTTATTTGTTAGAGAGAGAGAGAGCACAGGCAGACAGAGAGGCAGGCAGAGGCAGAGGGAGGAGCAGACTCCCTGCCGAGCAAGGAGCCCGATGCGGGACTCGATCCCAGGACGCTGGGATCATGACCTGAGCCGAAGGCAGCTGCTTAACCAACTGAGCCACCCAGGCGTCCCTAGGTTACAAATTTTTGAAACTACTTTACATGTATACTTGAGTTGAACAAGTAAGTTATAGATACTGGGAAGCCAGATTTATTTTTTTAAAGATTTTATTTATTTATTTGACAGAGATCACAAGTAGGCAGAGAGGCAGGCAGAGAGAGAGAGGAGGAAGCAGGCTCCCTGCTGAGCAGAGAGCCCCATATGGGGCTCGATCCCAGGACCCTGGGATCACGACCTGAGCCGAAGGCAGAGGCTTTAACCCACTGAGCCACCCAGGCATCCCGGGAAACCAGATTTCTCACTGTTGGTGGGAGAAGTCACAGGTAAGTAAGAAGGAGAGGCTGGAATGTATCCTGTGATGTTTGGTTAGGAATCAGAGACCTCAGTATGAACTCATGTTTCGCTTAATGTATATACAGATGGGTGAATACAGAAGCAACTCTAGATATGTGTATCTACAGGGTTTAGCATACCTATTATCTAACTCCGTTCACTGAGTGGGCCTAGAAACAATGGCACCCCAAAAGCAGTGAGCACAGCTAGCACTCAGATCTTGGTTTTTAACTACCATTCTCCAACAAAAGGAAGCAAAACTCCTTCAAGAAATAGCTGGTTCTAGGCCTGGTACAGGAAATACAAGATGAACTAGAACACCTTGTAGTATAAGAAAGTAAGGAAGTGCTCAAAAAAAAAAAAAAGATGGGAACATATCAAAGATGTAAGAACCAACCTGAAAGGACTCTCAAAGGTCAAAGCTGAAAAAATTTTATGCAACCATTAAATAATATAATTTGGATTAAGTATGGTAGAAAATCAATATACAAGTGCATATGGATCATATTCATTTGCTAAGGCTGCTATAACAAAGTACCATAGATTGGGTGTTTCAAAACAACAGAAATTTATGGTTTCATGGTTCTGGAGGCTAGAAGTCCAAAGTCAAAGTGCTAACAGGGCCATGTTCTTTCTGAGACTCTGGGTAGAACCCTTTCTTGCCTTTTCCTAGCTTCTAGTGGTAACCATCTATTTTTGGCAGCCCCTGGCTCACAGAGGCATCAGGCTAATCTCTGCTTCTGGAGCCACATGAGCATCTTCACGTTGGCTTCCCTCTGTGTCTATCTGTCCAGATTTCCTCTTTTTATAAAAATACCAGTCATATTGGATTGGGATCTGCTCTAATGAACTGAACCTGGTTAAATCTGAGAAAGGCTTATTTCCAAATAAGGTCGTACTTGGAAGTACTGGGAGTTAGGACTTCAACATTTCTTCTTCTGAGGAATACAGGTCAGTCCATAACACTGATATAAATCAGTGGTTGAATAAACAAACAAACAAACAAACAAACAAACAAAAAACAAACAAATGGGGAAGAGAAGATAAATTTTCCTTCCCGGAGACTTCCAATGTATGTAGATACTCTGCTCTCCAGAAGGCAAGAGCTTAATATCTCTCCCACCTTGGGCTAGACTTGATGACCATGTTTTTAAAGAATAGAATACAGGATGTTGTTTTTCCAAGAGAAGAGGGAGAGGGGAGCAAAAGAATACAGTATGGGAAGGAAAAATAGTAACTTCATAGGGAAGACATCTAGCAAACAAACTCTACCTTAACCATGTGATCAAGGTTAACCTCACCAGAGTTGTCAAATGGGTATTCACATGTCCCCTGATATGATGACTTGGGAAACACTTCACCTCCATGACTTTCTTTCCACAAATCCATATACCAATCCAACTATGAGAAGAATATCAGACAAATCCAGATTGCAGGACAGTTTAGAGGATACCCTGCTTGTTTTCCTCAAGACTGTCAAGGTATGAAAAACAAAGAAAGACTGAGAAACTGCCCCAGACCAGGGGAGATTGGGGAGAGATGACAATAAAAGCAATGTGGTACCCTGGATTGAATCTCAGAACAGAAAGAGGACATCAGTGGAAAAATGATCAAATCCAAATAAGCTTTCAAAACGCAGTGAGCAGTGAGTGCCTGGCTGGCTCAGTTGGTAGAGCATGCAACTCTTGATCTTGGGGTCATGAGTTCAAGCCCTATGTTAAGTGTAGAGATTACTTAAAAATAAAATATTTTTTAAAAATCCAAATAAAATCTGGAATTTAGTTTGTAGTGATATACCGATGTTGGTTTCTTAGTTTTGACAAATATACTATAGACATGTAAAATAATATCAGTGGGAGGAACTGGGTGAGAGGTATTGGGGAACTCTCCATATTATCTTTGCAACTTTGCAATAAATCTAAAATTATTGCAAAACAAAGGGATTATTAAAAATACATATCATAGCAATGGTTTAATCTCAGTTTCTTTTTTTTAAGATTTTATTTATTTATTTGTCAGAGAGAGAGAGAGAGAAAGAGAGGTAGAGGGGGGAAGAGAGAGCACGAGTCAGGGGGAGGGGCAGAGAGAGAAGCAGACACCCCACTGAGCAGGGATCCTGATACAGGACTGGATCCCTGGGACCCTGGGATCATGACCTGAGCTGAAGGCAGATACTTAACTGACTGAGCCACCCAGGCACCCCTAATCTCAGTTTCCAAACAAACAAACAAATAAAAGTTTTGTATGTCCTATGCCCTGAGGTAAGGATACAGAAATAAGTAAGATGGCCCCTGCTTCCAAGGAGATCACAGTCTACAGAGGATGGCCACATGAGCCATGACATGATATATCATGACAATGATAATGCTAATAATTAATAATAATAATGCTAATAGTAGCATTATGTTATCTAATATGTTATCTAATATCTAGTATGTTATCTAATACTTTCTATATGCTGAGAACTGGGCTAGCACTTTACATTTAATGCTTACTATAAGTTTATAAGGTGGGCGATGTTATTATTCCCGTTGTTCTTCCTATAGGAAAACACCAAGTCTTCAAAGAGAGAAGTGTTGGAGCCGGAGTTTGAACTCAGATCTCACTTGAACCCTCTGTGACCTGCCTCGTTGTTGCTGGCCTCCTACTTACCTTCAACAGTGTTGCTGGAGGTCTTTGCTTAGAACCATCTACTGGCAAATCCATCTCCAAAAGGCCTCTTTAAACATGATTACTTAGACTGGGAAAACGGTCATTCCACAGAGCATCGGTGGTTAAATTCTGAGCCTTTAATATGTTGCCATGGTCAACATGGCTATCAGAATATTAGGCATCAGAAGAAAGAATATGGGAAATAAACCAGAAGACATTACCTAAGATCCAAATAGAATTTTGCACCTGTACCTGTTTCAATCCCAACACATCTAAACCATTCTTATTCTCTCCTCCCACAAACCATTCCTCAGCTTTCCTATTTTGCCAATGGTCTCAACACTTTCCCAATTTCCCAGCCATCTTCCATTTTTTTTTCTTTTGAAATTACCTGGATATATCTTTTGATATTCCTGTTGGTTCTCCTATCTGGTCTTTTTTTTTTTTTAGTAGGTCCATGCCCAGCGTGGCCCAGTGTGGGGCTTGAACTTATGACCCTAGGATCAAGACCTGAGCTGAGATCAAGAGTCAGATGCTTAACTGATTGAGCCACCCAGGCACCACCCCACCCCCAAGCTGGTCTGAAAGTGTTTCCATTTCTATGGGCATCCTGATGGTTTGGGATTCTCATTGTCTTTCACCTGGACAAAGCTGAAATCTTCTTTTGGACTGCCCTGTTTTTAGACACTACCTGCTTGGTACCCAGATTATTCTTTCTGAAATGAAAAATAGAGCATATAATTCCTCTGCTTAGAAACCTTCAATGACTCCCTAAGAACTCCAGGATCAAGTCCAAATCCTTGGTTCTTAATCCACTTGTTCTATAACCCCTATTATTACCTTACAAGAACCACCCACCCCTTGGCCAAATATGCTCTTTAAATTCATACTTCTGAGTTTTTAAAAAAATATTTTATTTATTTATTTGACAGAGAGAGAAAGAAATCACAAGCAGGCAGAGAGACAGGCAGAGAGAGGAGGAAGCAGGCTCCTGCTGAGCAGAGAGCCGGATCCGGGGCTCCATCCTAGGACCCTGAGACCATGACCTGAGCTGAAGGCAGAGGCTTGAACCCACTGAGCCACCCAGGCGCCCCTCAGCTTTTTTTTTTAATTAAGATTTTATTTATTTGACAGAGTGTGAGTGAGAGAGAGAGAGAGAGGGAGAGAGTGCACAAGCAGGGGAAGTGGCGGGCAGAGGGAGAAGAAGGCTCCTGGCTGAGTTGGGATCCCGACTTCAGACTCGATCCCAGGATCCTGGGATCATGACTGGAGCTGAAGGCAGATGCTTAACCGACTGAACCTCCCAGGCGCCCTACTCCCGAGGTTTTATTCATAATCCCCACACTCCTAACTTTTCCCTTCTTCTCCAACCTTGTGTTTTCTAATTTTTATTGTCAAACTCTGGATGAAATTAAGTCTGTTCACCCTAATCCCAAGAAGCTCACAGTCTCTGGGGAAAACAGAAAAGCAAATCAACAATGACACCATGTAAAGATAGGAGGGACCAAGGACTAAGTGACACAGAGAGAGAAGAACCTAAGTTTGTCTGGGAGAATCAGAGAGAAGCCTTCACAGGGGAGGTGATGCTTTGATTGACTCTTAAAGGAGTAGAAATTTCACAGGGAAGGACTGAGGGGAAGGCTTCTAGGCAGTGGGAACAGCACCTGTCTTTATCAGTTATGTGGCTGTTCATCTTGTATCTCCTCTCAACATCCCTTATAGTTTATCTTGTATTTCTAGCAGCTTTTCATATACCATATTTTATCTTCTTCTAATTGGCTTATGAATTAGGAAAGGGGCCTAATCTAATTGGCTTATTAGGAAAGGGGCCACATCGTCTATTTCTATTTCTCTATTTCTCCTCTGCTAAATGCAAAATGCAGGTTGCAAAACCTACTTTACAGAATTGTTGTGAGTGTATTAGGGGAAATTCATGTGACACACTTGGTAGGTACTCAGTGTTTTTGTTTTTGTTTTCCTATAACAAATAAAGTTCTTGGCCCACACTAATGTACTCAGCATTTAATGAATGAATGATCCTACCCTGGTTTAAAAATCACGTTCACATCTGAACTCTGGGCTTTGGGAGGCCTCATTGAATGGGAAAAGATCCTGATCTTTCAGCAATGTTTCAGCAGGGCAAGGATAATAGCCCGTGAGAGCTAATCAAATAGATGAGAGTTGTTCAGTCTGAAGAGGAGGCAGAGATATTCAGACAACTCAAGTTCACTGAATGCTTACTTATATTTTGCATGATTCTCACAATGTTCCGTTACCACCTCCACTTTGCAAATAAGAAGACCGATTTAGAGATGTTAAATATCTTGCCAAAGGCCACGTAGCTAGATGGTGGGATCCACTGGATTCCAAGTTCAATGCTCTTTTCACTTCAACATAAAAACTTTCATGATGTAGAAAAACATGAAGACTTTTGATAAGTTAAATACAGACTTCTTTGCTAAATCATCTAAATAGTCAAACCACATGTAACTTCTAGAGCTAGAGAGAGGCTGTTTTAAGGCAACTAAAAGCAAGGTAGCCTTATGTTGGGGGTAGGGTGGGAATAAACACAAGAAATGTATTATTGTGATAAACAGCACAGACTGAAAAAGGAAAGAAGTTAGAAAAGAATTAATAAGATCATAGGTAAAAGATCCCTGGTAAGTCACGAAAAGACTAGACCTTCTCTTTTTCTTCTTCTTGAGCTATGAGAATACCCCGAGCCTAAGTCTGGGCTCTTTCCAAAGGCAACCTGGGGCTGTTTGAGGTCTGGGTTCCTGCCCTTTTGGTAGGCCAGCTGTGCCCTCTTTTTAACCTGTCTCTGGCAAAGCTGTTGAAGAAAGTATCCTAGGCTGTAACAAAACATTGGTCATAGTAAATATTTCTTTTTTAAAAAATATTTTATTTATTTATCTGACAGACAGAGATCACAAGCAGGCAGAGAGGCAGGCAGAGAGAGAGGAGGAAGCAGGCTCCCCGGTGAGCAGAGATCCCGAATCAGGGCTGGATCCCAGAACCCTGAGATCAGGACCTGAGATCATGACCCGAGCCAAAGGCAGAGGCTTTAACCCACTGAACCACCCAGGCGCCCCATAGTAAATATTCTTTTTTCCTCTCTAAAATTTTGGCCTGAAAGCCTAGAATTTAATATTAAACAACCAGAGTAAGTTTAGGGAGATAGCAATTAAATCTATTACATCACCATCAAATACAGTTGACCTTGAGCAACATGGGTTTGAACGGCACTGGTCCACTTACAAGCAGATTTTTTTCAATAAATACAGGATAGCACTATGAATGTATTTTTTCTTCCTTATGATTTTCTTAGTGACATTCGTTCCTCTAGCTTTCTTTGCTGTAAGAATACAACATATAATATGTATAAATATAAAATATGTGTTAATTGACTGTTTATGTTTATGTTATGTTATGTTTATGTCATTAGTAAGCCTTCTGGTCAACAGTGGGTTATTAGCAGTTAAGTTTTGGGGGAATTAAAAGTTATACGCAGATGTACCATATTTATCAGGAAAAAACCCACACATAAATGGATCTGCACAGTTTAAACCTATGCTGTTCAAGGGTCGGCTGTACTCGAGGGAAAGACTGTTTCCAAAGGAAAGACTGCATAACCGTCTCAGATTGAGGAGACTAAGGAGACATGACAAGGGAATGTAATGTCGGATCCCAGATTGGATCTTGTACAAGGAAGAGGACATTAGTGGACTGCAAATCACTTCATAGTATACCAATGTTTAATATCCTGGTTTTCACTAATTGTACTATGGCTATATAAGATGTTAACATTAACATGTGGAATTCCATGCACAAGTATAAACTGTTTCAAAATTTTAAAAAATTTTGTTAATGGTTTATTGACTTAATGCAAAATCTAAAACCATAAAACTTCTAGAAGAAAACACAGGAGAACATTTTGTGACCTTGGGTTAGGCAAACATTTCTTAAATGGAACACCAAAGCATGATTCATAAATGAAAAACTTGAAAAGTTGTACATCTTCATGATTATGAACTTCTGCTCCTGGAAGAACACTGTTAAAGGATGAGAAGACAAGACACAGACTAGAAGAAATGTAAATCACATATCTGATGAAGGACTTGAATTCAGAATTTATAAAGAACTTTCAAAATGCAGTATTAAGTGAAGCCACTCAATTTTAAAAACTGGACAAATGACTTGCACAGGCATGTCCACTCTCTTGATTGTGGACCTATTAGGATTAGTTATGGATTAGCTTCAGGATCTTCACCTACAAAAAGGAGACATAATAAGATTCGCCACAGAAGATATATGGATGACAAGTACTCATCTGAAAAGATTTTCAGTATCACTAGTTATTATGGAAATGCAAATTAAAATCACAATGAAATACCACTATCTACCTACTAGAATAGCCACAGTGAAAAAGAATGACAACACCAGTGTTGGAAAGGTTGGGGAACAACTGGAACATTCATACGCCGCTGGTAGGAATTTAAAACGATACAGGCATTTTGGAAAACAGTTTGGCAATTTCTCAAAAAGTGAAGCATACATCCACCACGTGGCACAGCTGTTCCTTCCTAGGGGTTTCCCAAGAAAAGATGAAATGTACATCCAGACAGATTTGGCATACACATTCATAGCAGCTTTATTTGTAACATCCCTAAATTGGAAACCACCAAATGTCCATCTGTCAACAGGTGAATCATAAGCAGTCTGTGGTATAACCACACTGGAGCATACTACTCAGCAATAAAACAATGGATGAATCTTAAGGTAATTATGCGGAATAAAAGGAGCCAGATACTCCTCCCCCACAAGAGCATATACCCTGTGATTTCATTTATGTAGAATTTTAGAAAATGCAAACAAAACTAGTGACCAAAAGCAGATTAGTTGTTTCCCGGGGATGAGAGAGTTACAGGGAAGGATTACAAAAAGAGTGCAAAGACACTTTTGGAAGTGATGGGATGTTCACTGTCTTGACTGTGGTGATATTTTCATGGGTATATACATAACTTACAAAATTGTACACCTTAAATATGTCGGGTTTATTGTATGTCAATTATATCTCAATAAAGTTGTTTGATCAAATACGTTTAGATACCAAGCACAAATTACCAATTAAATCCTGAGAATGCCAACAGATGGAGGATTCGCTGAAAGGGCCAGCCCCCGCACCTGGGACCTGATCAGGAAATCTCCAGTGGAATCACTATCAGTAACACTCTGGAAAAAAACTTCTGACATCTCTCCATTTCAGGCTGTAACTATCTAGCTAGTTCCTGGAAGGAGCCAGGAGACCCTGTGTGGGATGGCTGTGACTCTGGGAGCAGCCCTGGCCTGTTGCTTTTCCACTGCCTTTGGGAGGAGTGGAGCTGAGGCGGGGTGGGGGGGCTGGGGGGG